>SNQJ01S0235053.1:0-13927 GCA_010110895.2 Picea sitchensis | reverse complement strand
CATGATAAGGTGCTGCATAATTGCCTATGGATTCAGGAGCTTCCCACAACCTTATGCCCAAAATAGTCATGGAAGAATTGGGACTGGAAGTGACAAAGGCTTATCACGATTTATACTCTTTTGATTCAAGGAGGGTGCAATTCCTTGGATTCATCAAAGACTTGGTGGTCTCTTTATTTCAGCTGCCAATGAAGAGTGTGGTCATGGACATTGTAGTAGTTGATGTTCCCCCCAAGTTCGGCATGTTGTTATCGAGATCTTGGATTAAAAAACTTAGAGGAACATTATAGATGGATCTCACATATGCCACCATTCCAGTCTTTGGAGGGGAACACATGAGGCTGTATAGAGAAGCTCAGTTGGCCTACATTGTTAGTGATGAAGAAGACCCCACCAATCATCCTATCTTTGCACTTGACACTGATTTGGGGTCTAGTTTATTGCAGATCACTGAGACTCCTGAAGCCCCTTTTCAACTCAGAAAGAAACCCATATTTAATCATGAGATACCTCCTCCAACCACATCTGTTTGGAAGATGTTCTTTGACAAAGATTTTTCTAGCGAAGGCGCTGGCGCTGGAGTGGTTTTTGTGTTGCCTTGTCAGGAAACCATATCCCTGTCATACAAGATAGAATTTGAAGCTACCAATAATGTGGCAGAATATGAAGCTTTTGTTTTGGGTATGAGGGCTGCAAAAGAAATGGGAATTAAGGAGGTAGCAATGTTCGGAGATGATGAGTTGATAATCCAGCAAGTCAAAAATTCTTTTCGGGCTAAGCATCCTCGGCTCAGGGGTTACAGAAATGAGGTATGGGACCTGATTGATAATTTCTTCTCGGATTTCAGCATTTCTTTTGTTCCTAGAGAGGAAAATACTTTGGTCGATTCCTTAGCTATCTCAGCTAGTCTGTTCAAGATCCCTCTACTTCCTAAGATCAAATATGAGGTTGAAATAAGATATAGGCCATCTATTCCAGACAATATCAAGCATCGGAAGGTATTCGAAGACGATCTTGAAATTGAAAAATTTCTTCAGTCCGTCGATGAATTTTCTACATTGCACATTGATCAGGATCCTGATCTCGAAAGTCACCCTCACCCTGAGGTATTTTTAAATAAAATTGCTAATCACCATATTATTCATTTTCCTAGAAATCACACTCCGAAGGGACTAGTCCCTTTAGAAAGACTGTTCGATGGGAATGATGTGGCAGTAAAGGGTAGGGTTTCAAATGGAGATGATGATACAGTAGAGTGCAATATCGACACACAGGAGGAGCCTAAGTTTGTCAAGTTTTCAAGCAGTTTGACCAAAGAACAGAGGGCCGAATATACTAAGTTATTAAAAGAATTTGCTGATGTGTTTGCATGGACCTATGAAGACCTCAATACATATGACACATCTGTCATTGAACACAAGATCCCACTAAAGGGAGAGGCTAAGCCATTTAGGTAGAAGCTAAGACAGATAAATCCCATGTTGTTGCCTGTCATGGAGAGAGAAGTGAAGAAGTTGTTAGATGCCCAAATCATTGTTCCCTTGAGATATTCTGAGTGGGTGGCCAATTTAGTCCCGGTGAGGAAGAAAAGTGGAGAAATCAGACTCTGTGTTGACTTCAAGAACCTGAACAGGAGCTCAAAGAAAGACAAATATCCCTTGCCCAACATGGAACACATATTTCATAGGGTAACTGGTGCATTTAGGATATCCATGATTGATGTTTTTTCTGGCTATAATAAGATATCAATCATGCTGGAGGATAGAGAAAAAACAATCTTCACCACTCCTTGGGGCACATTCATGTATTCCAAAATGCCTTTTGGATTAATGAATGTAGGAGCAACATTCTAGCGAGCCATGGACATATCCTTCATCGAGGAGAAAGATCAGTTTGTGGTGATCTATCTGGATGACATCACAGTCTTCTCCAGGTCTGATAAAGAGCACCGCTGTCACTTGAGGAAAGTTTTCTTGAAATGTCGGAGGTTTGGCCTTTCCTTAAATCCCAAGAAATATTTGTTTTCTATGAAGGAGGGGAAACTGTTAGTCCATATAGTATCAGTAGAGGGAGTGAGAATTGATCCCAACAGGGTAGAGGAAATTCAGACCCTGCTACTTCCCAGGTCTAGAAAGGAAGTTCAGGCTTTTTTAGTGAAGATTAAATTTTTGAGGAGGTTCATCTCAAATTTTGCTGAGGTGGTGAAACACATCACAACCATGCTTAGAAACGGAAATGAAGTAAAATGGACTGCTGAACCCAGGGAATCTTATGTCCAAATAAAAATGGCATTGAATGAGGCACTTGTGCTGATCATTCCTAATTATTCCAAGGATTTCCTAATTTTTTATTTTCCTTCTTTTGATACAGTAGCAACAGTCTTATTGCAGAAAAATGAGGAGGGGTGAGAGAAACCCATTTCCTTATTCAATAAGGCATTAAGAGATGTAGAAATCAGGTATGAGATCATGGAGAAGCAGGCCTATGCCTTGGTGAAAGCTCTCAAAGCTTTCAGAGCCTATGTCTTGCATTCAAGAGTGACTTCATATGTTCCTTCAACCTCTGTGAAAGACATCCTTATAGAGCCTGCCATAGATGGGAGGAGAGATAAATGGATTGCCAAGATCCTTTAGTTTGACCTGGAGATAAATCCCACCAAGTTGGTTAAAGGGCAGGGTTTAGCCAAGCTGCTGGCTAAATCCAATTGCAAGTCCTTGGGGGTTAGCTTCATCAATGCTTGCTCAGGAAATCAACAAGCTGAGTCATTCAGCAAAAGCACTTAGGGTGGCTTATCACTAGCAGAATGCACTTGGTACAGAGACATTTTGTACTTTCTGTAAGAGTTGAAGCCTCCTGATGGAATGGGAAAAAGCAAGACAAGGGATTTAAAGCTCAAGGCGGTCAGATATTCCCTTATTGACCAAGTCTTGCACTGGAGAGATCCTCTAGGGGTGTTTCTGAGGTGTCTGAATCCACAGGAAGCCCAGAAAGTTATGTTTGATTTCCACAATGGCCTTTGTGGGGGGCATCATTTCTGGAAGACCATAGCCCACAAAATTCTTAGGGATGGGTACTACTGGCCCACCTTATTCATTGATGTTTGCAGAGAATTCAGAGCTTGCATCAAATGAAAAAGGTTCTCAGGAAAGAAACAACTCAAATCTTTGCCACTAAATCCTGTAGTAGCTTCAACACCCTTTCAACAGTGGGGGTTGGACTTCATTGGGGAAATTCATCCTCCTTCAAGTGGCCATCATATATGGATCATGACTACAACAGACTATTTCACCAAGTGGATAGAAGCTGCCCCCACCAGGAGTGCTTCACACAAGGTAATTATCAACTTCTTGGAGGATATCATAGCCAGATTTGGCTGTCCCAGCAGAATTGTCACTGATAATGCTTCTTTTTTCAAGTCTGGGCCTCTGGTTAAGTTCTGTGAGCAGTTCGAGATTTCACTAATTCACTCCACTCCCTATTATCCTCAAGGAAATGGACTGGAAGAATCTTCCAATAAAAGTCTAATCAAACTCATTAAAATATTATTGGAAGACAATAAGAGGGCCTGGGATTCAAAGCTCAAATTCTCTTTATGGGCTGATCGAGTGACAACGAAGAAGTCCCTGGGCACCTCACCTTTTTAACTTGTTTATGGGATGGAGGCTGTGTTTCCCACTTAGCTCGCTTTACCTGTAGATAAATTATTTCAATATCATGAAGGAGAACGAGACCATATGGTCAGAAGAATTCATCAAATGGTAGAAGTGAAACAGATCAAGGAGCAGGTGATGGACATAGCTCACAGTCATTAGCAGAAGATCAAGCAAGCCTTTGACAGGAAGGTCAAGAAGGAGAAATTCAAGCTTGGAGATTTGGTGCTTAAGTGGGATGCACCCAGGCAGAATAGGGGAAAACACAACAAGTTTGATGCCCTCTGGATTGGCCCCTTCAAAATCTATGAAGTATTCTTAAATAAAACGTAGAGGTTGCAGGATTTGGAGGGTGAAGAATTTTTTAACGGCCCAGTCAATGGGCATTTTTTGAAGAAATGTTTTGTTTGAGCCTTAGACGACTCCTCTGTTTTTTGTAAATATTGTTTTTATTGTTTTTCTGTTTATTTTTGGCTTTATAAATGACTCCATAGCCCAACAGAAGGCAACTGGAACTGCAGAAGGAGTTCTTAGAGCATCACAGGGACGACTCTATCCCCCATGGAGCCTAATGTTAGCACCAATTCTTGCAAGGTGTTGTTTCTCTCCGATTTCAGACCCTTGGTGTAAATGCATAGAAATGAGGTTTAAAAAACCATCAAATGAGTTTTATTCAAAGGTCGCAGTCATGAGCGTCGAGCACAGCGCACAGAAGAAGTCCATTTCGGGCTTAAAATCAAGCGAGCAGGTGTTTTGTTTTCAATGGTGAGGATCCACATATGGAGCAGATCAACGATCATCGGGTAAGCTTGAGTCATGGAATTGCACGAGGTTTAATGCATGGGATCATCTCTTATGGCCAAAGTCGGGAAGTGATTATCCGTTTCGCGATTTCGGCTACCGGGATTTCAAAAGACAAGGGAGCCGCTCTTCCACTGCATCGGGAATCGTCAAAACCTGAAACGCGAAAATCCATTTCATCATTTCGACTACTGGGATTTCAAAAGACAAGGGAGCCGCTCTTCCACTGCATCGGGAATCACCGAAACCCAAAACGCAAAAAGCCATTTCGGCATTCTGGCTACCGGGATTTCAAAAGACAAGGGAGCTGCTCTTCCACTGCATCAAGAATCGCCGAAACCTGAAATGCGAAAAGTTCCCAGAAGCCATTTCGGCATTTCGGCTACCAGGAGTTCAAGAGAAAAGGGAGCCTCTCTTCCACTACATTGGGAATCACTGAAACCTAAAATGCGAAAAGCGCCCAGAAGCCATTTCGACATTTTGGCTACCTGGATTTCAAAAGATAAGGGAGCCGCTCTTCCACTGCATTGGGAATCGCCGAAACGCGAAATGCAAAAAACCATTTCGACATTTTGGTTACCGGGATTTCAAAAGACAAGGGAGCCTCTCTTCCACTTCATCGGCAATCACCGAAACATGAAATGTGAAAAGTTTTTAGTCTCGATCACCCTTCGTGGAAGAAGTAGTTAATGAATATTGAGGAGGTGGTTGATACCTTAGCTCAAGCCATGAATGTAAGGTATGGAGGTTCTGGCAGGCAGTCTTCCCAAGATCATCCTGTGTGCAGGACGATCCTAAAAAAAACCATGCCGATTTGATGTCCTCGACTGACCAGAAGAGCCTGCGCACACTAAGTTAGAATTTAATGTCTCAGCTACCCTCCTTCTGCCAAGGGGGCGAATTGCTCTGAGTATATATACTCAGTTTTTGTATTTTTGTAAGGATGGATGGTAGAGTAGAGCTCCCGACCGTAATGTTTTAATGAAGCACTGGTTTTCTAGGCTATGTATCTGTATATGAAATTTCCTTGTTTAATGTAAGGCAACTCTCTTTTTCATCTTGTTTCAATCTCAAACTGAAAGGGTTCATGATTGAATGATTCATATGAATCATCGTGACTGTGTTATGATAAAGGATTTATTATAGCTTTGTTACGTTCTTTTAGTGTTTCTATTTTTGAATATAAGAAGTTATTGTGTTCAAAGTTTTCTTCTACAGGTTGTTGGAAGCCCGATGCCCACAACATCCCTTCACATTTCCTCACAGAATTCTTTCTCCTACTCACCCTTATTACAACTTACTGCCTGCAATTGAACTAAGACCTCATCTTCTTTTGCATGCATGGCCTAGTTTATGAGTTAGAACGATATTGTTCCGAGTTTGCTTCCATTCATCACCCTTTATCAAAAAATCGTGACATTCAAACTGATGGGCCTCAGGCTTACTCCTGATGCAATCCAGGAGTGAATTTTGATGCCAACACCATCAATAACAAAATACTCAGTTTTCAAAGATAACACTCTTCACACAATTCGGAAATTCGAAATCAAAACTTGCAATCATGTACTCAAAATATTTTTCTTAGATAATTCCTGGTCCATTTACAAACTCATGAAGTGGAAATATGGACTTTGGCTTAGTTATCTATAGCTACTACCCTTAACAACAACTAGCAAGAAAATCTGGGCACACTTCAGAAATAACAAAAGATAAAGTTCATGGTAAAACTCTCAAGCAATCACTCAATCAAAAAGGTTCTTTCTCACATAACAAATCTTTTCATTATAGGATTATGAAATAAAAATATGAACTCAGATCTTGTTTCCTGTAGCAATCAAAAACATAAATCAACAATCAACTTTAGACACTCTTAAACAAAATTCAAATCATAACTCAATTCTATTCAATCAAACCTGTGTAGTATAGAAAATAGTCAATGTAATTGAGAAGCTTCATTAAATGGTGCATGAAGGTGAGAGATGAAGTCTGATATCATTTCCTGTAACAAATTACTTCAAACTTGCAAGAAATTCTTATCTAATTATGCACACACTTCAAAATCAATTGATGCATCACAAACATAAATTTAATACATTCTTACAATCTTGCAATTCTATAAAATTACTTCATTTCTACACAGGAAACATAAGTCTTAATGAGATGTTCCATTTGATGGCTTATGTAATGTGAATGATGGACTCCTAACTACTCCTATGCTGCCACACTTTGCAATCAATTCTAATAGTGAAATAAAAAATGAAATCAAAACAACAAGTATAGAAAAATAGAAATATATACTAATAATTTACAATGAGCTTACCAAGCTGGATCAGTGGGCCCTTATCGATGACAACATGGAAGATCTTAGACCAGTAGGTGCTAAATGCTAAGAGACACACAGGATCCTTGAATTCAAACTTCCATTGATCTTCAACAAATGAATTTACAAAAGGAGTTGGTTCAGAAATCCAATTTCCAGCATACTTATTTCTCTCCTTTGGCTTAGAGCCATCACTCAATTTATATGATTTTTACATTACAAATTTGGATCTAGACAATCCATCCAAATCAAAACCATTTTCCATCAATGGAGGTCGAGTATAACCAATTAGCTAATCAAGGAAATGTATTTCCCNCTCCTTTGGCTTAGAGCCATCACTCAATTTATATGATTTTTACATTACAAATTTGGATCTAGACAATCCATCCAAATCAAAACCATTTTCCATCAATGGAGGTCGAGTATAACCAATTAGCTAATCAAGGAAATGTATTTCCCACGAATCTGGGCATGATCTTGGAATTTCTGGAAAATTGGCAATAACTTAGGACGAATCATTCCCCCTGAGATGGAGGTCCATACGTGTGAGATCTTGGGATTCTGGCACATGTGTATGAATGAAAACACCTCTCCGGACAAAACCCATGTCCCCAAATTGTGATATTCATCGTCATATTTCCATAAATCGAGGATAAAATCCAGTACCAGAATGTTGGTACCGAAATCCTATAGGTAGCTGTTTAGTACCAGAATACACATAGTCACAATCTTGAGTACCAGATTACGCACATGAATTGGTATCGGAATAGAGCAGATTGTGTAGTACCAGAATAGATGGAGCTTTGGGTACCAGATCAAAACTGGTTAGGAGTCAAATGATTAGGATCATACAATATCAAACATTTAATCAAATTAACTCAAGAAAACTAAACAAACCATGCTTTAACCATAAGTTACCTCTCTATGCACATGAACAAGGTCATTAAGTGTGTTTATGGAGGCAACAATCAATTTTATACTCATAACATAGATAAAATTGACTCAGACAGAGGATAATATAGGGTAATAGAGGTGTCAATACTGAGACTCAACAACTATTTTGGGAACAATCTTGATTGTACTTTGTAACCCAGTTTTCTAAATATAAAGTATTTGAGGTTGATCTATCATTATATTTATTTGAGTTTCCCATGTACCACTTTGTCAAATTTCTCATATGCATGCAAACCATCTTATTTTTATTTTTTTATTTGATCAGAAATATTTATCTTAAACTATGATGGATGTGAGGAAATTTTTCTTATTTGTTTTAAATGTGTGGAGTGTGTGATTTTTGGTCCTCTCTCAGGAACTTTCTTTAAAAAAGAAAAAGAAAAACATTTTCCTTTTATTTGATTTCAATATTTATGTTTATTTGATTACCATGATAAACTTTTGTCAAGTACCACATTCCGATATTTAGAATTCCTAAAAAATATAAAGAGGAGTACCACCTCTATAAAAACGCAAGGGGATTTACATCCTCATGAGGTTGTTGTTTCGGTCCTAATGGATTGAAGCGTCAACAGTGTCATAGTAACTATGAGTCTCACCAATGTCTTTGACTAGAACCACAACTTATTGGGTTGTTGAGAGAAATCCTCATGCTAGCTAGAGAAGATATGAAAATGATAAACATCATGTTGAACGCAAAGCATATTTTTGGGTCAAAAAGAAGTGTTGAAAGGTAATCTCTCAAGCTAAAAAAAATGTCCTCATCATTGTTTAGTCAGAAAGTGAATGGAAGGTCACTATGAAAACCATCGCCTCAACACAAGGCCTCTCTGCATAGTATAAGTAGGTGGAAAAGAATATAAAGGAATACATAGATATATTTTATTTCCCTATAGGGGTGCATTTTCACTAATAGGTCAAACATTCAATTGAATTGATACATGGTGCTCCTCCTAATGGCCTAGTATACTAATTCTTTATTTTGGAGAATGAGAAAATAAAATGTCAAATCGATGAGCTCATCTAGAAAGGCCACATTTGATGAAGCTCCTCACCTTATGGGAGCCCAATTATCTTGGTGTAGAAGAAGTATGGGACATGGTGACTCTATATTGATTATAGATCCGTAAACAAAATCACTACTAATAACTGATACCTAATCCCCTAGATTAACAATCTTCTTGATCAACTTAAAGGTGACAATTTCTTTAGTAAGACTGATATAGAGTTATGCTACCACCAATATCCACTTGGATGCTATGTAGGGCTTCAGGACAGCCCCGTGAGTGTAGAACCCATAATTACAAATAGATGTCCCCATTATAAAGAAACATGATGAACTAAAAACTATCAAGATGATCCAGTTGTAATTTGGAATAGGTGGGTGGACACCAATATCCACCTGGATCATGGAATCCCCTCATTCTTCTCATTATGAGAATACTTATAATTCCCACTCCCCTTAGGGTTCTCCATATTCTTGGAATAAGATGCCAAAAGTGGAGATGCATAAATTTGATAAATTTGACCCAACTAGGTGGGTCTCCCAAATGGAACACTAATTCTACCTCCATGATATTTGGGATGATGAGACCAAAATCCATGTAGGTGTTCTGTACTTAGATCAAGAACGTTGGAAATGGTGGCAGTGGAATAAGAAATGTTATCCAGGATATCCCAATTGGAACATGTTCACCAAAGTTGTTTGTGCAAGTTTTGATAGGGAATCTCATTATTTGGGGCACCTTACCAAGATGAAAAAAACATGGTCGGTCATTGATTTCATCACAACATTTGAATAGTTGGATATCATAACTGAGGGCTTATTTGATGAATTATGTCTTGAATGTTTCATAAGTGGCTTAAAGGAGAAAATTTGTGCTCATGTTTGCATGCATCATCCTATTACTTGGTTGCAAGCATGAAAATTAGCATTGGAAGTTGAGACCATTCTTTAGGCACAACCCCTTCATTCTTCAGTTCCCAACCATCCTCATTTAGGGGCTATCACTACTCCCACTCAAACCTTGAAGGCTCAAAAGGTGTCTCCAATAGAAATGGCAAGACGTAGGAAACAAGGGCTTTGTTATTACTATGATGAAAAATATGCGTCGGGACATAAATTTCATGAAAAAAAGTTTTTCCAGATTGATGGGTCAGAGGACCAAATGTTAGATGAGGCCCCAGAGCTAGAGGATACTTAGCCCACTCCTCCCCTCCCAGAAGTCATTTCACCTTCTTTGGAACCGAAATAATCTATCATCTCTCTCCATGCCCTTGTTGGTATTTCATATCTGCAAACATTAAATATCAAAGGCTACATCAAACAACGGTCGATAATAGTGTTGATTGATAGTGAAAAAACCCATAATTTTATTCATTGCAGGGTTGCCAAGGATTTCAATTGTTTTAATCGTCTATTTTCAAATTTTCAAATTCTCATAACTAATGGTGGTGCAATGGAATGTGGAGGCTATTGTGAGAATTTCAAACTCCAAATGGGTGATTACGCCTTAAAAACTCACATGTTTTCCATTGTCATGGGTGGTTCTGATATTGTCTTGGATGTTGAATGGTTGCTCACTTTGGGACCGATTACCATGGATTATCAGAAGTTATACATGCACTTTACTCAAGAGGCTCACACCTATACCCTTCATGGATTTAATGTTGGGTCCCCAAAAATGATCATCTCTCACAGAATGGAGAAAATCTTAAAGAAAGGTCATCATGGGGTGATTTCCCAATTGAATCACATCCAGGTACAAGAGCCATCATCCGCCGCAATCCATCTTGACCTGCAACTCATCCTGGACAAGCACCACCAGGTATTTGAGACACCCATGAAATTACCCCCATCCTGGGGTGACCATGATCACAACATCCCTCTCCTTCATGACAGTCATCCACCCAATGTTTGCCCCTACAAGTACTCTTTTTCTCAAAAAAAATGAAATAGAAAAAATATTGTAGGAATTATTGGAAGCTGAGGTAAATAACCCAAGTACCATTCCATACTCCTCCCCTATTATAATGGTCCTAAAGAAAGAAGGTTATTAGTGCACGTGTCCATATTTTCGCGCCCTTAATAAATTGACAAGGATAAGTTTCCAATTCCTGTCACTGATGATGTAACACGCCAAGGTCGAGCCCCTACTGAATTGTAATTATGTTTATAGGATCATGAGCCGAGTTTTTATAAGATAGAAGAATTATGTGTTTATTAGGCTGGAGAGCCTAGATGCTAAGGTAAATGTGCTTGATTTTGTATATGTAAATACTCACATCATTAATAAAATTGCATCAATATGTGTAGACCGACCGTGAAGAAAGAGTTATGGGGGAATAAGCTCCACTAGGTAGGGAAAGGGAAGGGGCTAAGTGTCTAGGAATAGGGGCTAAGATAGAGGGCTTACCTCTAAAGGAATAATATTATATTATTATTGCCTAGACTCTAAGGTTTGATATAACCTATGTTGTCCTAAGTTCCTGGGGAAAGGGAACGAGTGTTAAGTGGATCTCATGTAGCTTCAGGAAGACATGTGTCAACCTGGGCGCATGCAGTTTTTAGGTGGGAAGGTCAGCTTGTTGGGGGTTCCCTCACCATTCTCGTGATCGTTGCCACTCTGGAAAGGATTCCATACTCCCCACTGATGCATGCACTGAGACAGGGAGAGCCTTGACACAGCCAACCATTTCCTCCATTGTGGATCTTTGTAACTTTTGAAAACCGCACACCTGTGTTATGAAGCTAATCGTCTTTCCTGTGAAGCACAACACGAATGCGTAGTGACTAAGCCATATCGCACCTTAAAAAATTTTGTTGCTACCCACATTTTCTCTGGACTGGTGTGGCTTGTTGTCATTACCAGAGCTCATACCCAATCTTTGTTATAGTGGTTACCCGCTAGACTTAGGAGATGGATAGAAGAGGTAGGTTGTCAGGCCTATGAGAAACTCTCTCCAAGTGAGAGAGTGAATTGAGGAAGTAAGTTCTCCTGGAGGGAGTCCCATAGCAGCTATAGTACTCTGAGACTTCTAGTCCATCCCATTGCTAAATCCTTGGAAGGGAGGTGGACAACCGATGGACTTGTGATAGTGAAGGTGTACACTCTTGGGGTGAGACAGGTGTGCGGGGAGTGAGGGTCTGTGGGTTGTGGGAATAAGTGGCTCCTGGGAGAAAATCCTTCCTATTCATCTGTGCGACTTTCATGTTGTCCTTTCCAAGCCTAGGAATCCATTTCTCGATGGATTTTAGTTTGAGCTCGGGGGTGATCCATTGCTGAGTGTGATGAGCAGCGTGGTCTAAGGCTGGGAGGTTCATGGAAGGCCTGCACGCAGTTGGTGGTCATATATTAAAAGATAAGTACCAAATCTATGTTCTCTATATGATGTGTATCTTGAAATCAATTTATAATGTTATTAGAATTGTCTGTATATATTGCATGTATGTTTTAATGTTGTTTCCGCATGAATAGGTGTATGAAAATAATGTTATAACTGTTTAAATTGCATTATATAGATATGTATATAAATATATATGGTATCAGAGCATGAAATTTATTTGGTGGCATGGCCTGGCTTGCTAGTTTAAGGTCGGGGATGTCACAAAATGGTATCAGAGCAGAAAAGAAAAGATACAATTGATTAAGTAGCGTTACCCGACATAAGTTGAGGGTCGATTAGATTACAAATTGGTATAATAGCCATGGTTTCAACACTGAGCCTGGATGGGCCATGTTAGTGGAAGTTGAAGCAAACGTTTAGGAAAACAATTTTGGTCAAAATGGACAAAATTTAAGTTCAGAGCCCATGGTTTCAACAATGAAACTGGATGGCCAACGAATGAAGAATTCAGAGTAAAAAGTCTAGATAATTTTGATGTATAGAGTGCCAGAAGGGCGTTGAGAGAACACTTGGATTGTCTTCAGAAACACATGAGGTATAATGGTTTAAGAAATGTCCAGAAATAAAGAAAAGACAACAATCGTGGTGTTGGGTCGTAGGATATGTTTGTGAGAAGGAGGATCCCTCACAATTGTCATATTTGGAGAAAAGTGCATGAAGGTTAACCTCCAAGTCATTTGGACTTCACGACTTTGGCGAAGTTTATGGGTTATAAGAGAAAAAGGGGCGGAATCCCGATGTTCTGAAGTCCTAAAGAGGATCTACACCATAGATCTGGGGGGGGAGTGTTTATCATTGAATTTGACCAAGGATAGATCAGAACCGTAGGGATAAGCCACATCTCGGTAGGTTAGCTTGTTCAGGAATTTGGCGTTTGGGAGAAATGTTGATGCGCAAACTCCCGAAGTTTGGAGTTCATCTAGACCATTCATCAAAAGGAACACATGTCGGTAGGTTATCTTGTCCGGGAATTCGACGTTCGGGAGAAATGGAGTGTGTTGATGTGCAAAATCCCAAAGTCTCGAAGTATGAAGTTAATCTGGACCGTTCATAAAAAGGAGATGCATGTCAAAAGATCATCTTGTTCGGGAGTTCGGTGTTCGAGAGAAATGGAGTGTGTTGATGCACAAACTCCCGAAGTCCCGAAATCCGTAGTTAATTTGAACCATTCATCAAAAGGAGATGTGTGTCAAAATATCATCTTGTTTAGGAGTTTGATGTTCGGGATAATTGGAGTGTGCAAGTGTAAAAACCATTGAAGCCCGAAGTCCCGAAAAAAAAGAGAAGAAGTGGTGTGGCATGATGATGTCGCTAATAGTGATGTGGACCTTTCCTAGTGTTATCCACAAATTTGGTCATTGTGATGATGTCATGATGATGATATGATAATTCTCTAATCAATCTATAGCTAGCATGCTGCTTGTTTGCTTAACCCTCTCCATGAGCAATCTCCTCAATATATAGGAGAAGATAGTTTAGTTACTTGGATAGGGAATGATCCCAAGATATCTGGAATTCCAGTACTTGAATAACCACTCGAAAGCCAACTCACCCTTCTAGAAGATTCCTTTCTAGAAGGTTCGAGATTATTATCTTTTTCCCCTTTAAGAGCATGTTCACACCCTAACAATGAGTACAGTGCGAGAAGTTCACACCCCAGCTTAATGTAGCCTGCGAGAAACAGGCATTCCCGCAGGTGAATATATGAGTAGCCTGCGAACATGCTTCAAAGTGTGAATTCTGGAAGAAGACAACTGTAACTTTTCTCAGGAAAGTGTTCTTGGTAAAGAGCTTG
>SNQJ01S0235052.1:13937-25006 GCA_010110895.2 Picea sitchensis | reverse complement strand
CAATCCTTGTTCACTACTCTGGTGTGCGGAAAACTGAACCAAAACTTGGTGCCAACAACTCACCAGCGTATATGTACATTTACATTTTCATTTACAATTGGGGTTCGGATTAGGGGTATTACATTCCCCTCCCCCTTATTTATGCATTGTCCTCGGTGCATTATATACACATGTACATACAAAACTTTCAAAAGTCTTAAAAAAAATGCAGGTACTCTGCCTGCATAGCATCTTCGCACTCCAAAGTTGCATCCTCGAGACCATACCAAGTCCATTGGACCTATTATCCTCAATTCCTAGGGATAACCAAGGAGATGATATATCGAGGCCCTCAGGTTGCAGACATGGAGTACTGAGAGACGGATTGACCAGGAGTGTCCACTTGCAAGGATGGAGGCTCGCTTCACCACCACACATCTCAGGTTCATCATGAGGGTATCCACACACCAGCCTGCTTCCGGAGGACATTGGGTCTTTCTCCATGAGGTACAAACCATGTATTATGCTGAGTGTCATTTCAATATTTGAGGCATTTGAGTTTGTTTCATTTAAAACTACTTTTGATTATGTAACGTCTACTTGGACATTATTCTCTTTGCTATGTTTCACCTTGGTGGTTGACATTGTGCCCTAGTAAGTGGTCACCCGTATGGATGATTTTTGTACTAGGAAGTCCCCTTGACTAGTCATCGTGCCATTCCCTGACCATACTTGTCACTTTCCACACTTCATCCCCTCATATCCTTACCTTTTGGGATTTTTGGGTGCACTGACCCAAGAAGGGATTGTCCCTCATTTCATGGGAAGAAGGGGTTGAAGGCCCAGAGGGGAGACAACTGGAAAAAGATAAAATCCTAATTATGAACCTTCCATATGCTCTCCCAAAGAGGTCTTGAGAGCAATGAAACTCTTCTCCTAAAAAATCAAATACTTGCAAAATCAAACACATAACATAAATGTCCCACTTTAATGAGGGATTTACACAAAGTGTGTTACAAGATAGACTATACCCCCATGGCACTATGTGTACTTCTCCCTTCAAGGGACACTTTGGTACTACCCCCCAAGCTAATCGATTCACCTTAGGGAGTACCCATTGTTTAGACCTAAATTAATTAATGACAATAAATGATCTTGGAAAAAGGATGCATTGAAAATGAAGGTGCAGCATACCCTCTACAAAGGCACCCATACATGAGACACTACGATCCCTTGTATGTCATGAACCCCATGCCCAAAAAAATTTCCCCCCATCTGTATCATCTTCTCCACATTTCTTAGAGAGGGGTTTCACCTCGGAAACACTCCTTGACCTAGGGGACGATTCACCCAATAGGTCACCTCGTCAACCCTCCCATACCTAAACTCGACACTTGCATAGGGTATTTGAGCAATTGTTTAGTTTGATGAGGTAGTTTTGGATGCACATGCTTAGGTGTCTCTTTTATTGACTTGATTTACTCATCATGATGCATTTGACTTGAGATCCTTGGAGGGTGTATTCATTTTCTTTCCAAGACCTTGCTTGGTGGACAAAATTGGAAGAACAAGCTTACCTTGGGTTTCCTTGGGGCTTGAAGCCCATGGATTGGATACCATGGCCTGCACACCAGAAAATGATGACAACCTTTGGAGGCTTGAGATATTCCTTAGAGGACTTCACCCATGCCCCTACTAGCCCAACGTTTTTTCTTTGGAGGCTAAAACATCACACTTGGAGGGCTTGATGTCATGCATGGGTTAGGGTTTTTGTAGTGATGAGGACACATGGCACGTTTTTAAAGAGAGATGTCTTGGATAATGGAGGAGAGGCTTGACACAAGGACAAGTGGCATTTGGAGGTCTATCTCATTCATCATCAAACCAATGATTTGATTCAAAGTGCCAAAACGTTGCCCTAGGAGGGTGGCGTCTTAATTTTAGGGTTTCTTTCATGTGCAAATTATGAATTAAATATTATTATTGTGAAAAAGGGGAAAAGTAAGGGTTGTTTTCCCCTTACTTTGTGGTTTACCCTAAGATTAAGAGGACAAACACTTTTTAGGAGGTTGATATAAATACAGATAAACCTCATTTCATTTTATCATAACTCTCTCACTTGAGAGAAGACACTCTTGGCTGAAATTAGGATTGCTATCTCAAGGCAGTAAAAGGGATTACACCCCTTGAGATTTATATTCCTAACCTGATACAAGAAGACTCCACAATCCATTCAGAAAGGCACTAATCTTTTATTGTATTGGAGAAATAAATTGGTTGCATTGGTACACATGATTTATCGAGATATTGCATTTGTCTAAGTTGGAATCAATTCTATATGCTTTAAGCTTGCTTAATACCTAAGGGCATTTTCTTTAGCCTTGAATTGGCATTGATGTTAAGAAATTAATGCTACAGTCATTAGGGATGCAAAAAAGCTCATTTTCTTACATCATTTACTCACTTTTCAACGATGGAAATTGACTTTTAAACCTAGATTAATGTTCTATTGGTTATTGGTTATCTTTCTAACAATTTACTTATTGATTTTTATGGTTGGAACTTACCGCTCTAGCAATTATTTTCTACAGCCATAAGGATTCCCTAACACTTTGCTGATAACTTCATTTGACAACCCTAATTTACCGTCAAAGTTCACGCTTAAGTATTGGAAAGTTATCATTGTTTTAGTACTTCATTGTCCAATAATTATTTGATAATTTTGATGGTTAAATCTACAGTAACTAGCTATTGTTCTTGCTGATATATATTTTTGTTTACTGCTGCAATATAGGACAACGATATTTTCTTTCTTGTCCACTTCATTTTAGGCTTGTATATTGGTCATTTCTCTTGTCTCGGGCAAGTACAATTCTCTTCTACAGGTACTCAAGGATCTGCAAACTATTTACCATCACCAAGACTCATCTCCAAGCCATCTTCCATCTCTTAGCTTGAACTATAGGGGAATCACCTTCCATCTCTACACTTTCCGCCTCATTTCCCCCTAGGGTCGCCCGAGATACCCCCCTTGTGTAGGATTTCTCCTTCACTAAAGCGAGGGGAGGGTTTATCTAAGGTGACAGTGGGTAGACCGTCTCACCGTTATCGCCATCCAATGGATTGGGTCAGTATTTTCCCAACCTATAGTTTGCATGATAACATTTTGGCGCCATTTCCAAGGAGGATTTTGAATCCTCTTTTGTGACCTAATGACACTTTGGTAAGCTTTGATCCCAAAGTCGTTTCCTGTAAGATTGTCCGACGAATCCATTTGAGGGAAGTTCCCTTTTCCATTTTTGATGACCTTTTCATAAAGTTCATCTGGCGACTCCATTGAGGTATTACCCTAAGTAATGGAACCATGGCATCACAAGACTTACCATAGACATTCTATAAGGTATATCCTTCTATTGATGTTCAAAATATCCCTAGATATCCAAATCATTGCTCTACGGAGTGGAGGGAAAGTTACCTTAAATTTAATGGTGATCCATCTCTAGCAGTCACCCATGTCATGCATTATATCAAATATGCTTCAAGTTTAAATGTGTTACATGAAGATATACTAATGAAATTTTTTGTGTCTTCTTTGGAAGAAAGTCAAATAAAGTGGCTTGCACACTCATGTGATCCAAAAAGTATCCCATCTTCTACAAATCTCATTGAATATTTTCTCAGGGATCATCGACGAACCACTCAGAATTTGCAAAATACTTTTCAAGAGCTCAAAGATACTCTTTACAGAGAAGGTTTTTTGGTGGATGATGAGACAATAAGTAAAGAATGAAAAAATGACGAAGAGTATCATCCACCCACTGCAGGATAAGTGTTGGAAGAACAGATCTATGAAGAAAGTTGTCAAGAATATCTCCATAATGAAGACCCATATGAGACATCGGTGTCGATTATCTCGCTTGATGAAGGTGAAGTTGTCCTACCTTCTGCATGTGAAGATGAAGAAATGATCAACATAAGTGACGCGGATGATCCCGTGGAAGACCCCTCTGACATGGTTGATCAACATATTGATGATTTCATACATGTTGGGAGACATAGATGGGGTGTGGCTTGCATTATTTTTTATGGAGGTCATATCTACGATGTTGAAGGTAGCTCTCAAGAAAAGGAGTTTGAGTTGTCGTCTTCAGATGACTGGTCTTCATGTGTGTATGATTCAGATGTTTTGCATCCCAATGATTATATGGTTACAGATTTATTCTGTCCATTCGAGGATGACCTATCGCAACATTTTTAGGGTGATTTTCAGTCATCCCTTGGGAGTTGTGATACAGATCCTTTTGGGGATGTAGACTTGTTTTATGAGGACTTTCAGCTACCTTTGTCCTCAATTTCAGATGAACACTAGGACGTGGCCATCCCAGAGGAATCAAAGGCTCACTCTACAAAGAGAAAGTATTTTCATCTTGAGGATTTTTACAAGGATTCGCAGATAAAGAGACAACGGTTTTCTTTCTCTAGACCTAAGGTTGTCCCTTACCTCGTTTCTTCTTCTCAGGGGAATCTTGGGGTCTTCTTGGGATCTCTCATATATTCTCAGTACTTAGGAAGCAGTGATCATTCTAACAGGGATGAGGATGAGCCATCATCTACATATGATAGTCTTGTCCAAAGATGGATCGATCATGCTTGTGGATGTTCTTTCCAGCAGGATTTCCTCCCTCCCACCCATCTCCATGAGTTTCATTTCATTTCATGATTATATGTCTATTTCTTCTCATGATAATTATGTGCTTGAATTATCCTTGTTGTATTGCGTGATTAAGAACACGAGGAGATACCTTAATGAAATGATGAACAAATGGTTGCATTGGTTGTATGATTTTACCTGATATCACCTATCACCCGATCTTCAGGGCCCCAAGACCTTAGGTAACTAGGTAGGTCATTTTGATTTCCTGCATTTACATATTAATTGCTCATGATAGTTTAGTTTCATTTGATTTTCATTTTGCTCTACTTGCATTATTGATTTACATGTTACTTTTCATCATATATATGAAAAATGCAAAAACAAAATCTAGATTAGTTGCCTTTTTTTTAAGTTTTGGATTTCTTTATATAATAGTATTTCTTTTTGACCGTTGCAATTGTCTTTTGGTAACCTGGGTGCCCAACATAAGGAACTTTATTCATCTCTGACATTAACAGATTTTTCAACTCCTGAACATTTGGCACATAAACTTTGCGCCTATACATGAGGATTCCATCCTCTTTTAGCTCATAACCTTCGGATTTTTGTTGCAATTTACCTTGCTGTAGATTTTCCTTTATGTCCACATAGCGTTGATCTTATCCGATTTGGAAACCTCTAAAATTACGTCACTCAAATATGATTTGTACATGCTAAGGGTTGTAGCATGCATCTCATGCACCCTCCTATTGAGTGCATCAACCACCTTGTTCTCTTTTCCTTTGATATGCTTGATATAAAATTCATACGCACTGAGAAATTCCAAACATCTGCTTTGTCTGGCATTTAAACTTGGTTGTCCAAACAAATATTTCAGACCACTGTGGTATGTTCTCAACTCAAATATTTTACCTATGAGATAGTGTCTCCACATCTTCAAGGCATGCACTATGGCTGCCAATTCTAAGTCATGAGTAGCATAGTGCCTTTCATGCTCTTTTAGCTTTCTTTATTCGTAACACATCACATGTCCATTCTGACTAAGGATTCACCCAAGCCCTTTTTGCAATCATTCGTACATACAATGAATTCTTCATTTGGATCAACAATCCTTAGTATTTGTGTACTGGTCAATAAACTCTTCAAGTACTGAAAACTCCTTACACAATCCAGAGTCCATTCAAATCACATACCTTTCTTTTGCAAGGATGTAATTGGGTATGCAATCTTTGAGAAGCCTTCAATAAACCTTCTATAGTAACCTGCAAGTCCCATGAAGGACCTCACCTCTACGACATTCCTTGGTGTTTTCCATTCTTCAATGGCCCTTATCTTTTCTTTATCCATTGCTATTCCTTCCTTTGAAATGATATGTCCCAAGTAATGGATCTGAATTTGGTAAAATGAGCACTTGCTAAACTTTGAATAAATTTGATGTTCCCTCAATATTTGTAGCACCACCCTTAAGTGTTTCTCATGCTATTCTTCAGTTTTGGAGTAAATAAGGATGTCATCCAAAAATACAATGACAAACTTATCTAAGTAATTCCTAAAAAATACATTCATTAAACACATAAAGACAGTTGGTACATTTGACAATCCAAATGGCACCACGGTGAACTCATAATGTCCATACCTCGTTCTGAAGAAAGTCTTGTTGATGTCTTCTTCTTTAATTCTCACTTGGTGATATACATATTTGAGATCAATCTTTGAAAATATATGTGATTCCCTCAGTTGGTCAAAGAGGTCATCTATCCTTGGCAAAGGATACTTATTCTTTATTGTTACTTTTGTCAACTGCCTGAAGTCAATACAAAGCCTCAACATACCATCCTTCTTATTCACAAACAATACTAGGGCACCCCAAGATGACACACTTGCGCGTATATACCCTTTCTTCAAAATCTCTTCAAGTTGCATATGCAATTCCTTCAGCTCTGGTGTACTCATTCTATAAGGAGTCTTGCATACAGGGGTTGCTCCATGCATCAGATTTATAGATAAATCAATATCTCTTTTCAGTGACAACCCCAATATTTCTTTAAATACATCTTCAAATTATTTTAGTACTACGTAGCCTTCAACATTTGGCACTTTATCCATAGGTGCATTTTCCATGTGCACTGCAAATACTTGACATCCTTTCCTGTAGCTTTTCTTCAATTGCAAGGCTAAAACTTCTCTAATAGTTACAACTGTTGGAACACCTTGAACTGCTCTTAAGTTTCCTTCATCATCCAAGCAAGTAAATTCCTTATTGTAACAATCTAGAACAACATGATGCTGGTTCAACCAATCATACCAATGAGGAAATCATAAGAGCCCAAAGTTATGATATTCAAATCAACTTTTGCGCTCAACCCATTCATATCCATTGGGCATGCCTTAACCATCTCATCAATTTTCCTTTTTTTCCCTGTAGCTAACTGCACTAACCAAGGTTTTTCAAGCTTGCTTCTTGGTAATTTGAATCTTTCCACCATCTTAGGATCTAGATAACTATGACTAGCTCCTGAATCAATCAAAATAGTAATGGTTTGGTAATTAATATTACTTTCCACTTCAATCATATGCGATTAAAACTCAGCTTGCTTGTTATCCAAGGCTGTGTAGTTCCTTGGTACATTTCTGCCCATGTCTTCAACTATCATAGCTTGTTGTAAATTGTAAAAAATCCTCACTTTTTCACCTCTGTGAGGGCAATCTCTATACATGTGGTCTCCCCTACAACCCCAACATTGAATAGGTGGTTGCCTTGGTATTCCCCCCATTGTCTCAATCATTATGGGCTACTTGAGAGTTGGTTGTCCTTGAGAAGTATTTCTGAAAAATGGTGGCTTAGTCCCCTTCTTCCTTTGTTCCATCTTGCTTTTCTTCTTGTCTTCCCAAGACTTTTGGAAAGCCGGTCTTCCCCTTTGCTGATAGTAGAAACATTTAGCTCACCTTATGGTTTCCTCCAATATCTTGGGGTCATCATATTGTATCTTGTCACTGATAAATTATGACATCCCACTCAGGTACCTCTGAATTCTAACTTGCTCATCCTTGATGAATGCAACATATTTCAGCAGCTCTAAGAATCTTTTTTCATACTCATCTATTGTCATACTCCCAAGCTTGAGTTCAAATAAATCCTTCATTTTCCTGTCATAGTATCGCTCGGTTAAATATTTCTTTTGAAAATACCTTTTTAAACTCCCTCCAAGTAACCTTCTTCTCATCAATGTGTTGCAATTGCACAAACTAATCCCAACACATTGATGTTTTTCCCTTTAGCTGATAGATGGAATTTCTCGCTTCTTCCTTCGCAGAGTAATTATGCAGCTGGAAGTACTTCCTCATGCCCAACAACCAGGTCTTTGCATCTTCATTCTTCTTGTGCTCACCATCAAAGGTAGGAGGCTCGATCTTATTCATTTCTCCATGTAGATCATCCACCCCATTCCTTCTCTTATGCTTCCTTGTAGGAGATGGACTTGAGCTACTGCACACTTTCCTAAATGAATTCTTTGGTGAGTGGTGATGATTCCTATCAACACTTCTTGTTTCTCTTCTTTTACCATGAGACCCGTGACTCCTTGATTTGCTTGACTCTATCTCCTTATCCATTTTATTTTATATTCTATCCAAGCTTTGCATTAAATTGATATTGAAATCATCTTTCTACTCCTTGGCTTTCATAAGCCTCTCGTTATCAACTTTATAGCTTTGGAAATATTTTTGCAGTCCCTTTATGGTTTCTACCAATTTTATGTGCTCCTCCTTGGATTGTGTACTACCAATACCCATAGCGATATACAAACCCTCAAATTCATCATCATGGATATAAGTTCTCTGCACGTCTTCCATGTTTTTGACTCTCATCGTTGATTCATTCCTGATCTAATCATTTTTAACTATGCAAAATGTGTCGGCAATAAGATTTGTTAGACGAATTCATGTGACAACTTCATGAAAACTCTACACAATTTTGTTAGAATTGTTTCTTCAGATTTCTTGGATGATTTTAATGTTCCAATTCAAAAAAATTGGGTGAACAATTAGACTTCTCTGTCCAAAAATTTCTCATTGACTGCTCCCTTGCACAATTTTGAGTCTTGTGCAGTAAATTATGGTCATTTGGAATTAGCACAAATACCCTTTTCTCTTTCTTTCTTCTTTTTGAAGCCTATGCGTGCACTTTTATTCAACATGTACCAATGCACGATGCCAATATTTAACATATACACCATGTATCAATATTACACATGCACCCCAAGTTTTATTCCGCGCAACCCAAAATTTTAGTGTGCACATCTGTGCACCATTTTTTTCTGCGCATTTCCTGCGCCGCACCCCACAACGTCAAAGTTCAATGCACACACTTTTTTTCTCTTATTTCTTACGTGCTACTAGTTCTACACCACATAACACCAAAGATTAGTGTGCACACCTGCACATTCTTATTTTACGCGCACCCTGGCCACAATGTAATTCCAAATTCGACCACTTACAAGTCTGAATTTTTCCTTAAGAAGATACTTAGCCCATGCAGGCTCAGTGTTGAAACTCGAGCTTTGATACCAATATGTAGTGTACCCATTACCAACAACTCAAGAACATTCTTTAATTCCACAAGCTCTAATACCACTCTATAACGTCCCCAATCACCTAATTGAGTCTTTACCACAATGTAACGTCTCACTACTGCAACTCGCTAAATAAAGCTCTAATACAAATTTGTAACATCCCCAGCTTATTGTTGAGCAATGCCACTCTAAAAATCTAGTGCATAGATTCTACACTATAAAATTGATATGCGTAGAAACACGTGAGGTAACGTGCACGATCCCAAGCTGGATCACACCACACAAATTTTCCTCTTCAGACACTAGTTATAACAGTGGAATTAACACATAATACAACTGCGCGCACATTCATTCAGAGACCACAAGTATTACTGTGTGTGTAACCACTTTGAAAACTTGGTTACTACTACACGCACAACCCTTCTAGCGCCGCGCATAGATTTTGTTCTCCTTGTGCACGCGGATCGACTTCCTTGCATGCATAATGAATCTAGTCTCTTGCATGCACATATTATTTCCCAGCACCCATGACAATTCTAGCCTTACCTCGGAAACTCATGACCATTATTACAAAATTAACTAACAAGATTACTTAATAATTGTCGTACATTGCATGTGCAGCAACAAATACTGAATAACAACATCACACTTACATGTGCAAACAACATTATATAGAATAACGACAATTAATCATATGCAACATCATACAGGAAATAAACCCATATCAAACATAGGTAAATAAGCACACAATAAATCAGACAAACACATAAAGGACACTAATCTTTTATAAAAAGTCACCAACTACGTGCATAGCTCAGACGTTCCTCCCAACCATAGACTCTATTTCTCATGAATGTTCAACAATAGGTCACCCATGAGTTGGGGCTTAAACTCCACCAGGGAAAAAGGATTTATAATGCCAGAATAAGGTCCGGTAATCAGTAGATTTGTTCAATCCAAAGCATCCAACTGCTGCAGCTAGCCTACAGTCTCTCATTCCCCACATGCTTGTCCCACCCCAAAAACTGTGCCCCTTCTCTTCTCAATATTCCCTCGACTTCCCCACTTCCCTTCCATGGATTCAACAATAGGTCGAAGAATTATTATTAGAGTCATGTAACTAATTCCCAATGCACCTGGGAACAATTTCCAACAAATATATCACCTAGAGAGAATGCTCATGGTATTGACAACCCACCTCTTCGAAAAAAAATCTCTCACCTGGAGAGAATGCTCACGGGCCTGAGAACCCACCTCTTTGACAACAAATCTCTCACCTAGAGAGAATTCTCACGGGATTGACAACCCGTTTCTTTGGAAACGATTCTCTCACCTGGAGAGAATGCTCATGGGCCTGACAATCCGCCTCTTCAACAACAAAATCTCTGGTAACTAGATGGAAACCCCTTTCGAAGATTTTCTCTGTAGGTAAGGTAATGGTAGTCCCTAGGTCATATGGTCATAATGATGAAGAAAATGAGTGACTTCCCCCCAAAATACAGTAAGGTTCAACCGTATATTTGCATGGTCATAAATTGACATTTGTCACCTTCATAATTACCTTTCGCCACTTGGTGTCTTGTTCCCATCTCTCGGAAACTTAGGATAAATAAATATTCATAAATTATACTTTTCAGAAATATTAATAAAATATTCCCTTGGACTTAATCCCCCCTTTTCCCTTTTCGGTGGATTTCATCCCCCCGTCTATTTTCATTTGATTGGTTTGAGCACAGTGATGTCATTTTATTAATAATTAAGTGTGATTACATTTTACAAGGATATGTGCACTGGCCTTTTTGCATCCCGACTCACCAACCCAATAACCACACAAGCTATCTAACCTTAAATACACATACATACAT
>SNQJ01S0235052.1:0-13927 GCA_010110895.2 Picea sitchensis | reverse complement strand
TATGGAACGTGCACACCCTTCCCTTGATGCATAATCCACACGCACTTACTCAGGTGCGCGCAACACTGTGGAATGTGTGCGCTCTTTCTTTGGTAAACAATCCTCGCACAATACTCAAGTGCACCCAATATTGATCCAAAACTTGGTGCCAACGACTCACTAACCTATATGTACATTTACATTTTCATTTACAATTGGGTTTTGGATTAGGGGTATTACACCATCTCCTTTTACAGGCACTTCTGGGACCTAATTAAACACGACCTAATGAGGATGTTGTGCTACTGTCACAGAACTCTACGATTTGGAGGGAACACAAACTCTTCCTTTTTAGCCCTTGTTCCCAAAGAATCTAATCCCTCTTCTTTCTCTCATTTTTGACCCATTTCCTTGTGTAACTCATCCTAATCTAGCCTTAAATACACATACATACATACATACATACATACGTACATACATATATATAACTCGGTCAGATGCACACTTCAAGGTAATCCCCGCGCACTTACTCAGGTGCACGCAACACTATCGAACGTGCACACCCTTCCCTTGATGTGCAATCCACTCACACTTACTCAGGTGCGCGTAACATTGTGGAATGTGTGCGTTCTTTCTTTGGTAAACAATCCTCACACACTACTCAAGTGCGCACAATAGTGATCCAAAACTTGGTGCCAACAACTCACTAACCTATATGTACATTTTCATTTTCATTTACAATTGGGGTTTGGATTAGGGGTATTACACCATCTCCTTTTACAGGCACTTCTGGGACCTAATTAAACACGACCTAATGAGGATGTTGTGCTACTGACACATAAATCTACGATTTGGAGGGAACACAAACTCTTCCTTTTTATCCCTTGTTCCCAAAGAATCTAATCCCTCTTCTTTCTCTCATTTTTGACCCATTTCCTTGTTTAACTCATCCTATAAAATCTTGACAAAAGTCCTTGCAACTAGGCTCAAAACCCTTTTTCCCAAGTTGATCTCCCTCAACCAAGGAGGATTCATGCATGACAGGCAGATTACAGACAACATTGTTCTAGTCCAGGAAGAAATCCACTCAAGTTACATAGAAAAAGAGAAAGGTATGGTCATTAAACTGGATATGGAAAATACTTTTGATCGTGTTTAACATGGTTTTCTCTTTCAGTTTAGGCAGAAATTTGGCTTCAGTAGCCAAGTCATAAAATGGATTGTCTCATGCATTGAGGGACCATGGATAACCCCTCTAGTAAATGGTCACCCGACATATTTCTTTCAAGGGAATAAATGTCTACGTCAAGGATGCCCGCTCCCCCCCCTCCTTTATATAACAATGGACTTTCTCAATCAAAAGCTCAAACATGAACGAGAAATTGGAAATCTTCCAGTCCTACTGATGGTCCTTGGTGTAAAACCCCTGAACCATTCTTAGTTTACAGATGACACCATTTTCCTTGGAGGAGCCTCTCAAATTATAGCCTCTCGCTTTAAAGTTGATATGGACTCCTTCCTGAATGATTCGAGAGAGGCTATAAATCATAGAAATTGCCAAATCATGGGATGGAACATTAGTATACAAGTATTACAAAACATTTCCTGTATTTTCCATTTTCCATATGTTGAAAATTTGGCATCCTTCAAATATTTGGGTATTCTAATATCACTAAAAAAGGCCACTGCAATGGATTGGAGGCATATAACAGAAAAAATGAGTACAAAATTCACCCTATGGGGAACACAATGGCGAAATTTAGCAGGACGAATTGTTCCGATCAAAGAAGTTCTCTCATCCTTTCCCATATACCAATGATCTTCCCTCTTAGCTCCTAAAAGCATTACAAATCAAATAGAAACAAAAATAAGACATTTCCTTTGGCAAGGAGGCAAAACGATCGGGTAAAAAACCCACTTAATCAATTGGCAACAAGTATTAAATCCAAAATTCAAAGGAGGCCTAGGCATCTGAAACCCATAGCACATGAATAGGGTGATGGGAGCAAAATTTTTAAGGAGGATGATTACAACAGAAACTTCATGGTGGAAACAGGTTTTATGGAAACAATACTTCAAAGGGCCTAGAGCTTGGTGTCTAGAAAGACCACCCAAAAAATATAAAGATTCTCATATTTTAAATATTCTTTTATTATCCATCTTAATAATCAAATTGCAGTTAAATTGGATACGGGGAAATGGAAAAAAGATCAAAATATGGGAAGACAAAATCCTGGAGCGCAACCCACTCTCCACCCAACAAGAATTGGAACCTCTGCAACAATGGATGCAAGAACAAGGAATATCCACTTTGCACGACATCTCCACATGGGAAGAAACTTCAGGATTTTGTAAGGGATGGGGAAACTTATCCCCTCCTCCCCACATAAAGAATCTCACTCTTACTTTCTACAATGCAATCAATGGTTGTGCTCCAAAAAATACATGTGATTCAGATTCCAGGGGATGGGGAAATTCTCATTACACAGTAAGAAAAGGATAAAATGTAATGCAGAACAAGATGACCATATATCCCAAATCACCAATATGAAAATCTATTTGGCAGAATGGCGACAAGCCAAAAATAAGCTCGTTCATTTGGCTTCTGGTCCATGGGCACATTCTAACTGTAGAAAATATAAGAAAGAGAAATATTAATGGTCCTTCCCATTGTGCCCTTTGTATGCAAGATGAATAAAGAATTCATCACATGTTTGTTCAATGTCAGTTCACAAAGTCAACATGGAATGTGATACTTGGATATATGTTCTCTCTCACAAGTTGGCTGACTGCTATAAAATATTTCTTTCAGAAATGGGACCAAAAATATCATGGTAACTTCTCACACAAACCAAGATTGAAAAGGTTGTGGATAGCTATTCCTAAATATGTTTGTTGGGAAATTTGGCTGACTAGAAACAAAAAAATATTCCAAGATGAAAAAACAAATCCAAAGCAAATGATGACAAGAGCCATATCACTTTGTACATAATACATGCAATACAGGATCTAAAACAAGATTAGAACACTGAAAATTATGAACAAAAATGGTTCAATATGTTAAGGAAAGTGCATATTATGGTGCCCCCGACGAGCAAACAATACTCCCCTCTACATTGGGTAATAAAAAATACAGAAGAGGAATTCAATATTTGGCTAAAGAATCAAGGTACCCACTCTCTTTTCTTTGATGGTGCTTCACGTGGCAACCCAAGGGTGGCAGGTGCAGGTGGGATCATCCTTGATCCCAGAGGAAATATATTGCTTCAATTTGCTTGGGGATTGGGGACAAGGACAAACAACATAGTTGAAGCATACACCCTTTGCCTCGGTCTTGAACTTGCAAGAGATCGCCGAATCCACAAGCTCACAATAATAGGCGATTCAATGATAATAATCAGAGCAATCATCAACAACTACTCCTTGGAAAATAATTTGTTGAGTGGAATAATACAAAGAATTAAATCCATAGCACAAGATTTTGAATAATTAAATTTTCACCATGTAAAAAGGACCCTAAATTCCCAAGTTGATATTGTGGCCAAAAATGCATCTAGATAACTACAAGGGGAAATTCTTTTAAACTATGAGAGGGGGACCCTCCCCATCCCTTAACATGTCACCATGAAAAGTCCTATCAATATTTGTAGCACTCTTGTACCTTGGATAGTGCTCATATGTGTGAAGGAAGATAATAGTAATGTATGGAGTTATGGAACTTGTGTGAAGTCCTCTCCAATTTCTTGCGACTCAATGTTCATATGCAGTTTCGATATGACAAATTTCCTTGTATTTTCAGAGCTGAATCCATTAGGTTCAACAAGAATAGCTTTCTTAGGTTCTATAAAAATAGGTTCCCATCTTCTTGCTCGCTCATGACTGCACACTCCATCGAGCGATCTAAGGAAATATAACCAGACACAGACAAGGGTTTCATTGGGAGAACCTATTCAATTCCCACAACAAGATCTCTAGTCTCTATTCACTCTACCCTTTGTGTATAGTGATTTTCATGTTGTATTTCTTGAAATTTGCACACCATGTTCTCCACATTCAGTTTTTACCATCACTTGGAGTAGTTACAGGGCTCATTCTCGGGGCATTCCTATGGAACCCTCGACGAGGGACCTCTGGCACAATAGAGGCCATGATGCAACAGGGAAAAACTTTCTTCAACAACTCATGGAAAAAATCAAAGAGCTAGAAGGAATGTTAACCGGGCTCTCAAATCAGATGGAAGAACAGTTAAATTATTTCAAGTTTGTCCTATCCTCACTAGCTTGGAGAATGAACTATATGGAGGCAACTATTCAAATCATGCGTGACGTTGGGACTTTGCAGTGTTCAACCTCAGACTCTGTCAATCTTGGAAGACTAGTACCAAATGATCGTGTTGCAGAAAATAATCAAGGAAGCTCTGATAAGGGAACAATGCCAATGCATACTGAAGAAGACCCACCTAATCCACTGCAGAACCTTGAAGTGCAAGATACAACCTCTAATATGTCTTGAATGTTTCTCAAAGTTTGGTGGTGCCTTGGGTAGTTTTGTAAAGATGTTTATAGTTTAGAAATTTTGAAAATAACCCAGCAAGAATATTAAGCAATGTAGTTTTTTTTATAGTTATACTAGCAGAAAACAAATGGCTATATGCCCTCTATGTAATTTTTTTTTACATTGTAGCCTCTGCTCAACCCCTTTAATATATATCTAAGTTCAATTTGTGTTAAAAAAAAATGTCCAATTGAGCAAGGAGGATGCACATAAATGGTCCATGTGACATGTGTGATTACATGGTGCCCCTATCATGGCTCAATGCATTTTCACAAATCCCAATGTAGTGACACGTATCTCAATGTAGTACACAAATCCCAAGGAAAATGTCATAGATCCCAATGTCTATAAATATGGTCATATATGAGTACACGGATCTCAATGCAATTAAACAGATCCCAAGGCAATGTCACAGATCTTGAGGCATGGTACACATATCCCAATGCACAATGCCCACTTGAAGTGATGAGTCTAGCCTCTTAGCAAGCAATTGATTGGTAGCACATGCTGATATCTCTTAGCAAAACATAAAAAATGGGGATTAGTTTTAATACTTGCCTAATTCTTAGCAAGGGAAACAAGATTGACCCTTATGCATGCATTAAGTTCTATGACAACCCATATTTCCTAAGTACCTAGGTGAAAGATAGAAATATATGAGTAGTAATGATGAAAGGGAAGGAAAAACAAGATCATGTGATGATCCTCAAAGTTTTAAACATGCACATGTCTTTATATTCATTCATCTAGCTTTATCGAGCTAGGATTTCTTTATACATAATAGCCTTCTAGAGGGAGCTTAACATTGAGTTACCCATCCTTGACATCGCTTCTTACTACCCCTTCAAGCCTTTTTCTTTAAATGTCTAGTTTATCAAACAAATCAATTTTATTTAGATATCCATAGACAAACTAGGATCTAGGGGCATTGATCTCATAGTGAGGGGGCATTGCTCAAGATTTATATTTGGATTTTAACTTTAGTTCTTCACCTCTCAGACTTAGTGGCTTGATTGATTCATAATTTAATTTGACCTTTCCTTTTGACCTTTGAGAAATCATATATGATCAAGATGCAATTTTTATATGGATGAAGTGAACAACATTGGGGAGGTGGAAAATGGTTAGTATGATTAGGATATGGACAATTCTATCTAGCCTAAGCATCTAGTGGTACAGGTTAGCCTAAGAAATGACACACTTCTAACAAAAAACATGTTCCCCAAGGTATTATGAGGCTAGTAATAAAACCATGTAATTTTATGAAATGTCACTAGACAATAGTTAGGTGTTTACCAGTTTACAACGAGCTAATAACTTATATCATCATGTCCAAATAGATATCGATACATGGAATATCAAATAAAGGACACTAGAACCATACCATACCATACCACAATGCATCTATTGTCTAAGGAGTAGGGATCAAAGTGAGCTATACCACAACTGAGCTAACATGATCATGTATTTGGTGGAGATCAGGAGGAAATCTATTTAGATCTCGCAAATATGAGCATGACACCTCATGCAAGAAACAACATGACACCCTTGCTAGGGTATCCAAAAAAAATTCACCTCTGAGAGGGTAACAATCTACAAACTTTTGCCTAAACTTTTCGAAGGAATATACTATGAGATAAGGATCACAAATTATTTTTAACCTTTGTTTGTATAGTAACTCCAACAAACTTAAATGATGGATTAGGATTTGATCCTTTATTTTCCTTTGTGATTTTTTTCTCTAATCATGAATTTTTACGAGAAATGAATTTGCATGAACTCTCTCATAAAGTGATCCATATTTGATCATTATATTATTTTTCATCTATCTCAATTCTTTTAGAGTGGGAAAATTGAAGGAATCAACTTGCAGGGTCATTTTAATGGCAATGCCCAATTAAGAAAATTAGGGTTTGAAACCTTTCATAGCCATTTGTAGGCATCAAATATCATTTTTTGGGTTCAAAAATTTCCTAGCGAGAGCTTAGACCCCTTGACGCTATTCTACACATAGAGACCTTTTCAACGGTGCAAAAATTGCACCAATCATAGTTCGTATGCAAAATTTATGCCTTCTGCAAGTTGACCTACCGTGTTGACCACCATGGTATGAGTAGATGCCACGTTAGCCCCCATTACTAATGTATATGGGGCTATCCATGTATGGAATTTCAAGAAGATTCTATAAGGTCGAAAATCTTATCACCCTACCCCTATATGGTTATCGAGCTATGTTAAATATCGGGCCACTAGGAGGAGAAGGAGTTCCATTCTTTTGCATTGTATCTTGTTCCATAGTTGAGCATAACAACCGAGAGAGGTATTTTGTGAGCATAATAGAGGAGGAGAGATTATGTAGCATACATACATGCCACAATGTCAAAGGAAAATCCACAAAGAGTGGCTCTTTTTTTGTACTTGCATTTGAAGAAAAGAGAGAAGAGTGACATCACTTTCTAGTTGGGTTTTCTCCCGTATTGGGTTTCCTTGGTTATATGTTGTGTTTATTTGTGGATTGTGTGTGAGTATTTATTTCAATTCTCTATTTTATGCATTTCAACTATTTCATACATTTTAAGTAGAAAACCAATAATTAAAGGATATGAGATCTACATGAAATTAGCCTCGCCAGAAAACCCAAGGGATGCTTTCCTAGATTCATGGATGTCGTCCCTAGTAAACCCGTTGGTATAGACTAGTGCACCTCACCCAAGGGGATTCAAATAGGGAACTTTCCAACATGAAACTAACTAAATGCCCAACAACATTAACAATAACCAATTGAACTAATCCCTCGAGCTTGATTACAATATTTACTTTTACATACTAGAAATTAAACAATATTATTACTTCTACAACTAAAAAAAATATGATTTGACTAATAATGTCTTTTTTTAATGTTATCTATTAGACTTAGAAATCATAAATTAATATTTGATATATGGAGGGGTGGCTAGTGTGGGGGGAATAATTTTTGTAGGGTAAATGAACCCTTTAGGAGTTACTTCCCTTAGACTCTTCCTAGACCTAAGACAAAATAGATATGAAAGCAATTGATTTTCCTAGATCTAAATCATACAAGAAAAGAATCTACGAGTTTATGGAATGAAAGGTTTACCCGGTGATCAAATGATTGTCCCTGCACGCTCCTTAGCTGTTAGCTTCCTCGAAGATTCCCTTCGCTTTTTCCAACATGGATCTGCACACATAGAGACACAAAGAAACATTTCAAAAGATCAAACAAATCATGCATAAATAGATAATAGATCTAGTGATATAACATAAGAATATCAATTCCCTACAAATATTATAATAATTACATACAATCAAGTAAGGAGGAAAATCTTGTACATCTTCTATTAATGGACAAATGGTTTACAACTTACAATCAAGGAAGTTGATGCAATCCTTTCCCAAGTTCCTTGGCCAAGCTCTGTAATCAAACTGCCAAAATAAGTTTTCTTTCTCCTTTCTCTCCACTTTTCCCATGAGAGACCCTCAATATATAGGATAATAGAGATAATATCAAAGGTTAATCTAGATAGGATCTAGATTCCTAAGATAACAAGCTTCTCGAGGTCGAACCATGAAAAATCCAAGGTTTAATCTCATCTCATAGAAACTAATCCTAAATAGGGAGTAGCAAAGCCACTCGCGCCCTAAATTCTTGTAGGGAGCGATCGGTCGCCCTTTGAAAGAGGACAAGGGGCGACCAACAATTTTGGTCGTGGTTTGTAAAGGGACAACCAACGACCATGCAAAAAGGGACTGCAAACTCAAGGGAAAAGTGGTATAATTAAGTGTTTCATACTGTTGACCCCTAGATGATTCCCATAAGGTGATCAGGTGGCAAATAAATGTATAACAGAAGCCCCCTAAAGTGTGAGGTAAGAAGAGGCGTCTGATGGATGAAATACTTTACAAACAAAATCATAGAGCTTTGGGCGAAGGAAGCTGGAAATAAACCATCATCAATCCTGCATAATAATAACATCCCTGAGGCAGACATACCTATGCTCGGTAATAAAAACTAAGCATAATCGCCAAAAATAGTACACTGTGGATCCATGCATGATGCATACAATTAGATCATGGCCACGAAAAAATACATTGTGGATCCATGTCACAAGTGAAGACATAGCCACCACCAAGTACAAATGTGGATCTATGTCACAATATACAAATCAATGAGAGGACTCGATGCTAGAGTGATCTTTGAAGTACCCATGAATAATTCCATTGCAACTTGGGAGGGAATGCCATCAAGGAATGTGGTGGTCCCAACCCAAGGTATTCGTCCCAAATCGGAATGGTATGAATCTACAACATGTGAATAAGTGAGTTGAGGTCGAACATGGTAGAAACCATCTGATTACCAGTCATTGATGTATACCGTTAACAAACACGAGGAAACCCACTGATGATGATGATGGACCCCAAGGTACCTAGTAAAATCTAGCAGGTGTGAATAAATGAGTTGAAGTCGAACACTCATAGATTCATTCAACAAGAGATAATGATGTAAACCCATTGTTGAAATGTAATGGAATCTATTGTTGTTGTTTGCAAATCCCAAGGTACTAACTAGTTTCTATATTTCAATCCTGGATAATGATATAGAGTCTATAGGATGAAATTTGTCAAAGGAGGGCCTTGATGTATCCCCCATCAATCAACACAAAACATATAAAGGTAGATTGTGTGAAGAGTGTAATGGTAGAGCACAACTGACTTAGGGATAGCTAGGATGAATGGGATAAAGGACTGAAACTGGCCGACACATGCTAACTTCCCTTGAACAAAACAACATGAAAAATAACTTGACTTGGAAGCACTAACATGTGAATGAACAAAACACTCGCCATGGAGGACTGGAAGAGTAATCGGTCAACGAAGTTCGAGAACTCATGGAGATGGTAACGGCTCACAGACAATGGATAACCCAAGTGTTGGACATAAACATAAAATAGGTGGATTGTTCAAGGGTGAATCAATGGACAATTGGCATTTGTGAAGATGACTAGACGTTAAATACCCCACTCTTTTTCTTTCTTTCATGTTTGAAATGAGTGTGAAAGAAAATAAAAGTGTGCTCGATATTCTCACCCGTTGATTTAATTCTCGACCTTGGGGCAGAAAATGGTGCTCGATGATATTTTCTATATTTAAGGATTCTAGAAAGATCCGAAAGAAAAATCCATATACAATCTCCTGGATTTAACAAGCCCAGGAAAGTAAATGTTCATGTGTCATTTCATATTTAGAGAGTCTGAAAGGGCAAAGAAGACTCCAAGGGTATGATTTTTCATAAATTTAGTCTCCCGAGCTCGAAAAATGATAAAACAATACAAGGGAGAACTCTTCTAACCAAGGTTGACTAGAGTATTCCTTTTTCGTAATTAGTCGATCCGGTCCAAAAAATGGTTAAACTTACACCAAATAGACGTCCTTTCAAATCCAGTTAATGAGTGTGAAAGAAAATAATCTCACTTGACAAATTTTTCATGTTTAGGGAGTCTAAAAAAATATTAAAGGAGACTCCAGGCTGTACCTTTGTCATGGTTGGTTACCGAGCATGACAAAAGGGGTAATAGTAAGCTCGTCTTGAGAGAACGAGTGGTTTTAAATAAAGTTACAGGTGCATGGAACGTGACTAAAGCAATGGTATGAAACAAGACATGGCAAATGATGATCACTTATAACAACAACTCTCAACCAGGGGTGTTGAAAATGGAAGCAAGTAGGTGGCTAGCGGTCAAGCATGATTGCGATGCAATAAGCAATGGAAGCAAATGGTGTAGCAGTAATGAGAAACAAGACGTAAGCGACAATAAAATGTGACCATTTAAACAACGGAAATGGTGGTAACCCCCTTCGGGAAGGCTTGAACCGAAGGTATAGTTCTGATAATATGGATGGTTAATAATGCAAAGAGGTAAATGCAGGTAAAAACCTATCCCTATATGCCAGTTTAGAGACATGTGCCTTAAGCTCAAAATATGTTGCCATGTAAAAAACGTCCCTAGAATCCTATCAACACATGAAAACTAGATTCCAAGGTTAGCATGCATAGTGAAATCCTAAAAATATTATTTTTTTTTGGATTTTTTTGATATGATGTACACAAAACAAAAGCCACTCACACCACACACCTATGTACAAGGCACTATGCATATTGATGTTTTAGACAAAGGAGATCACATTTCTAGGCTCATGCCAAGGATATTTTTCATAATTGAGTAACTCATGAGCCATTATTGGCATCATATGGCTCACCATGTTGGGGCCATGGCACATAGGAAAAAATCTCTATGGCCAGAGATACTCATAATGAGTGGTTTTGTGAGCTATGGAAGCTCCTTGATGGGATCTATCAAGACATGGGGGAAGTACAAAACACAAATCTTCATTGGAATAGGTAGCAGATAATTCGTTGGCAAGTTTTGAAAAAGATAACCGAGGTGGAAAAGGGTCGAGGCTAAGAGGTTCATTGGATGTCCCATCCAAGGCCCCCAGTTTCGAAGCAAGACTCATTATGTTAATTCTCATCAGTTCCAAATCATGGAGGAAGGTGTGATGATTATCATCCTCTATGGGATTAACAATGGAAGCCATGACTTCCGAGATGGCCTTTTCTGAAGGTAACTTAGTATCTTAGAAATCATGAGAACTAAGAGAGTCAACAACTCGTATGGGCGGAGAAGGGTGATCATACTCCAGATGAGGATGGAGTTGTTGACCAGTATCAACAGATGCCGAAGGGATGGCCAGATTGAAAATATCGACCATGGTGAGTGGGATAGATGCTCTATAGTCAACATCCTCTGGATGAGGTACCAGTCAAGGATCAACTAACCCTAGGGATCCACTGGTAGATGAGAAAATCATGTTGATAGGAGCAATATGGCTAGTGTCAGGTGAAGGAAGGGGGAATATCCCCATAAGAAATGGATATTTAAACATACCTACATCGATGCTTTCATACCCCCAAAAATATTCACTTATTAAGGGCACGTTGGTGCTAAGATTATCTCATAAGTAAGGTGTGCAATAATCCAGTTGATCAATCATGACTATCTTTCCTTGATAGGGAAAACGTATGATGTGAAATATAGTGGATGCAACAACCTTCATTGCATAGAACCAAGTGATACCTAAGAGAAGATTATAGTCAAGTGAGGTATCTACCACTTCAACTTCTATGGAGATAGTATTTCCCCTAAGGTCAATGGGTAAGAAGGTAAGAATTATGTGAGGTTTGAAAGAATGTCCATCAAAATATTTTAGGATGGTTGGAGATGGGGTGAGCTCTGGAGAAACAACGGATTTCCAACATGACAAAGACATAATGCAAGTGGTCGCTCCTTCTTCGATCACTGTACAAAAGATATTCTCTTTCAGACAACCAACTGTGATTAGAAATTCTAGTTGGTTTGAGAGATGCAACTCATTTTGTTCTGTGTCAAAGGAAATAAGATAGGACTCTGAAGGGTCGATTCCCCCCATGGTTGATAGAAAGGCTTTATGTTGTGAAGGAAATCTCTGCAATACTTCAAGTGCTGACATGGCACACGGTGCTTGGGTGAGATCTTCCACTATGATATAGTGTTGAGTTGCCCATGCATTCATATTATGGGTAGTTCATTGAAGTACCCCTTTTGGAAGGTGAATTGCAGGTTTGAAATATGGTTTCTCTAATGTGAGAGGGACATTGGGTGGTGTAGTCGATGAAGGATCCTTCGATGAAGGTTCCCCTTCTGGTGAGTCATAGTTCTTCGCTTGGGTGGATAGTGCCACCATATATTTAACCATCATAATATTTGTGGATGAGGACTCTGCATTGCCCCTAAGTAACGTTGCAGGAATTTGTGAAACCGTTTGTTGTTGCTGGGGGAAAGTATTGGTTAATATTGTTGGTTGGGAAGGAGATCCCCCTTACTCAAGGTATTGATGAATCTCGGCAAGGCAAGGGCTGTCCTTGGGGAAGTGGTCATCCTTACATACTGTTATCCCCATTTTGTGGGATAACTAAGGAGATGATGTGTTAAGGCCCTCAGGTTGCATATATGAAGTGTCGAGAGACCACATGACTAACAATGTCTACTTGCACATACATAAGCCTTCTCTATCACCACATTTTGATCCATTATTAGCACATCCACCACATGAGCTAGCTTCTGGAAGGTATATGGGTCTTGCTCCATGTGATGCAAGTTAGGTATTGTGGCAGGTAATCACCCTAATATTTGAGACATTTAATAATGTTGTATTTAAGTTGCTTTTGATTATAAAATGCATGCTTGGACATTATGATTTTGACCCTGTTTCACCTTGGTGAGTGTCGTAGATTTCCTAGTAAGTGACCAACTTTTGGGGAAGGGATGCAACCGAGGGTCCCTTAAGGGGTTATTGTACCATTCCCGACCATGCTTACCACTTTTCGCTGATTACATTCCCATCATATTTCCCTCTTCTAGGACCTTTGACTTTAGTGACCCAAGAAGGGGATGTACCTCATTTCATGGGAAGAAGGGGTTGAAGGCCCAAGGGGATGGTTGTTGGAAAAATATAAGAGCCTAAAATATAAACCTTCTAGATACTTGCCCAGTCAGATCTTGAGAATGATGAATTTCTTCTCTTGAAAGAATTGAAGACCTGCACAATATCAAACACACAATAAATATCCCACTTGAACACAAGACTATCACAAGTTTTTTTCAACGCTTTACATGGTTACCCCTATGCCACTTTGTGGACCTCTTTGTTCAAGTGACACTGTGTTATTACCCCCCTAAGATAATTGATTCACTATTCAGAGTGCACATGTGTTTGGATCATTGATTAATTAATAAATGGCAATAAATGGGCTTGGAAAAGGGTTGCATTGAGGAAGAAGGTGTAACACACCCCCTACAAAGGAACCCATAAATGAGATAATACGAGCCCTTGTATGCCATGAAACTCATTAACCTATGAAATCTAAACCGCTATCCACCTCATCATCCACTACATGGCCTTTTAGGGGCATCCTTGGGAGCATCCCCTACTTCAGGGTTTTGGTATACCTAATAGGACTTTTATGACACCCCTCCCATACCTAAACTTAGTCAATTGTATAGAGTCTTGGAGAATTTTTTTAATTTGATGAGGTAGCTTTGATGCCCATGTTTAGGTGCCTTGTTTATTAGATGTGGTGTTGAAATAATGTAACTATAAAGTGTATTCTTATTATTCATTGGATCAATCCCCATTGTGGATTGATCATGTCGGCTATTGTAAAAGGACCAAATCCCCTTTTGCGGATTGGTCATAATGTAATTGTAATAGGAAAAATAAGAAGTCAGCCCCAGAATATATTTAAGAGGCCCCAGAATATAATAAAGGTGGTTATAAC
>SNQJ01S0235051.1:0-13623 GCA_010110895.2 Picea sitchensis | reverse complement strand
AGTTTTGCATCCTCAACCAAATAGATCCTCGTTTGTATCCTTCACAATTTGACACCCTATACCAAAGAGGGAACATTCCCTCGAGTGTCCATCTCCTGCATGCATCCCCTTGCATTGAGAATAGGTATGTTCCACTGCTGGATCTAGTTTTTCTTACTTGCGACACTCGTTTCCTCCTCTGTATCATAGCATTCATTTGACTATGAAAAATAAAAAAAAGATGGGCTGGAAGGGAGTATTATCTTATATTGGCGATAGTCGTGTCCCCTTTGAACAAAGAACAAAGTTATTAAGTCCATTTGTCAACATAATTTTTGGTTTAGCATGGCCTTAGTAAGTTGAGCTTGTTACAAAGATTTTTCTCCACCGACTGGTTACTCTTCTAGTCCCTATGGAGAATTTCATTGATGCTTCCTGCATCTCATGGTTTCATCATTGAGTCTATGTTGCCAGAGTCTTCCACATGTCTCATGCTATTGTTCAAAGGAAGTCTATCAACTTGTGTTGACCATTCCTCATAACTCTTGACTTTTCATGTTGGCCATACCCTCAATTTGTCTCAGAATTACATGATGTTGTAGTCCTATCATGCACCTTGGCCCTAATTTCATCATTGCTAGGTAACCTTGAACCGAGCAGTCGAAATTTCATCATTGGTCATTGACTGGGTGGTTTTCCTTGTGTTTGACGACAAGGAATCTATTCACACATTGGGATTCATTCAATGTCTTGAATTCCATTAGCCTTATTGATGGTTTCCTCGCCTTTGTCAACATTTTTCCTCATTGGCTGCTATTTAGAGGGTCTTTTTTGTGTACCACTTTCACTAGGCACATGCGAAAGATGCATGGGGTCGTTGGTTCATGAACATGTTCTTCATCCAATTTCCTCCAAATCATGAAGCTCCTACTTTGTACCTCGTGCTGAGTGTTGAGAGATGCCCTAATTCTCTCCTTTTAGCGAGTCTCCTTCCATCAAATTCATCCCATCTATTATGAAAACAAGACCTAGAGTCCTATGAGCACCTTGAGGATTGAATTCATTAGTGGAAGGTTCTCTCGCCATCGACAGTTGGGAATACACCAATGTCTCCTGATCGATGGATTCTTCAAGTGTTCAACCTTGAATCCTTTATTCACGCTTATAAGAATGTACTCGCTGCCTTGATACCTACTTTCATTATCGGCAGGTTGGCTCGCATTTGTTAAAGATATACCTCAATGATCAGTAATCAAACAATGTCTCATTGTGTTCGACCTCAACTCCTTTATTCACATGATGTAGGCTTTCACCTTTGGCAGATTGTGTAGAAGACTTGAAGACATCAGTATTTGGCTGCAGCTTTCCTGAGTTGTTGCTTCCTTTTCATTGGACCAATACCTATACGACTTCAGTACCCATGGGAGATCATATTGTACTCCATTATATATAGATATCTTCGGATTGGTTGAGACTGGTTCTACTGGGCCTTGTTCGTGACTATGACAACCTTTGGCATGTAACCACACTTGTATTTTCCTATTCATGGCCATGGATAGTTGTTTCATATATTTTCACATGGATTTGCAATGTAATTCAAATTGTCAACCATGTATGTAAAGTCAGTGAAAAATGTAATGAGCAACTAGTTCTTCCAGGTGGTTCCCCATCACTCCACTTCTAGGTTTTTATAATGTATTTTGGCCATCATAGATATTCCTATGACCTCACAAATTAGGGGGCATCTGTTATAGAAATATTTGCCTCACCCTATGAAATCTTGCACAAAAGGGATTTTTCCATTTCCATATGCAGAAATTTTCATCTCTTTTTGTAAATCCCAGATCTAAAAATACATTTTTTCTACATGTACACACCTTTCCTACTATACAACATGCATATACGTAGGATGAACCACTACAACCTGCGTACATCAGGATTTGTTCCCAAAAATGAAAAATGGTGTCGGTTTCCATGTCACAATAGAATATCTATGATCCTTGGCCTTCCACATACTAGAAACATTATGAATCGACCTTCAGTTTTATTTGAAGGCTACAAATGGGCCAATTCCGAGATATGAAAAAGAGGAGAAAGAATTCAACTTTGAGAGCAAAGTTACTTTGGAGAAATTATTCACTTCATATTGAGTCTACATGCCTTTGTCCTTTAAGTTTGAACACAGTGTTCATCCCCCAAGATCTTCCCTTGTTGATTGAGAAATTAATTGTCTCTCTTCTATGATATTGCCTTTGGTGGAGGCCTAGTTGGAAGGAACTTAGTTTCTTGGTTATGAACTGTACTGACACGGAAGTCTGTAACTTTTTGACTTTTGTTGATCATATATTAATAGAAATACTATTTTCTCGTCCAATTAATATATTGCAAATATTTGAATTATTATTCCATGGGCGTATTTGTTATGTATATTAATGGACTATGCTATTGAATGTGATAACATCATATATTATCACCATATGCTTTCTTTTCTTAGTTGTTGAGGACTAGTTGCAGAAATATTGCTTTGGGTCAAGTGCTCAACGATGGAATTCATCGAATGTCTAGACGAGGTAGGCCTTTTATCTTGTCTTTCTAGCATATTTGTTTATATATAATAATTGAGAATCGAGTTGATTTCTGTAGTCATTTCCATATGTTGTGCTTTACCCTAGCCATAGAGAGATTTTCCTTGTAACAATGAAAGAACACGAAATAAAGGTGGTTATGTATTTCAAGATTATAAACTAGGTCAAGTTGTATACCACTTTAAAAACTTGGTTATTGGTACAAACCTCCAACTACAAACAATTCCAAGAAAGAAATCATCAAAGGTACGATACTTCTTTCCTTACTCTCAGAACGAGAAGTTAACGGAGATCGTCAGTATTATAAGTGATCTCGATGGTCTATTGGAATGACCATATGTATGTAAAAGGAATAATTTTGGCTTCATTTTGAATGTTTTTAAAAATTTGGAATTCTTTTAAAATATACCTCACCTTAAAATATTTTAGTGTGTAAAATATTTTGATTTATGTTAAAATACTTTAGTATGTAAAATATTTTGAGTTCTGTTAAAATATACCTTGCCATGCCATGCCTTGAATTTCCTTCCCTATATTTTCCTTTCCTTTCTTTCCATTAACTTGACATGCCATACCTTTCCATGCCATGTCTTGCCTTGCCATGCCTTCACATTCCTTTCCTTCACTTTCCTTCACTTTCATTTCCATGCCTTACCATTCCATGTCATGCCTTGCCTTCACTTGACTTCACTTTATTTGCCATTAATAATAACATATCCTCCAAAAATGTAAAGCTAAAAATATATTAATAATAACATAGAGTGGGGGGAAAGTAAATCCATTTTATATTTTATATTTTATATTTACTTCCCTTTTTTATGATGCACCACACTAACTAATAATCATTCAAGTATGAATTAATCAAAGGGAAGACAAGGAAAAGCGAAGTAGATGGAGGAGTAAGAATGGAACTTTCACCTTAGGAATCAAGGTAGGATCAAGATTCAATTTACTACCCTGTTGTTGGGATTATTGTCGGTTTTTGTTCTAGAGCGTATTGCTGATCTAATTGACTGAGTTTCCCCAACTTAATATAAACATTGCATGACCGATTATGAAATTATCTATATTAATATGTCTTTATTATCACAGTGAATGAAATAATATTATATCTACACAACATCTAAACAAGCTTGATTTATCACTTTGAATGAAATAGTATTATATCTACACAGAATATGAACAATATTGATTTAGTTTGGACTTTCAAGAGAAGCATATTGCCGACCTTCATAATATGGAGGCCTCATCGCTGAAGAATTAGAAGTTTCCACCTTCGACAATTTCATGACCATACTAGGCCAATGATTTTTGTAATTCATAATGTGTTGATAGAGGGATCATATATAGGATCATATATTTTTATATTTGTAGTACCTATGAAGGTTCTCCATGCCTATATTATACTGGTAAAAAATCATTCCAATGAGACATGGATACTTAATTATTTTATCTCATTAAATTTCCTAGGCTCAGAAAGATTTCAATGTATAAAATAAACGATTCTGTGATGAATGCTTTGGGTGAAAACCATCACGACAAATCCACAAAACATATAGGATAGTATAGATAAGGGGAAAAACATTCATGAACCATATATTCGACTTTGTACAAATGCTATAGATAGCCAAACATGAATAATAATTCCATACACCAACAAGTAAATGTAGATTACAAAAATCCTATTAGAAATATCTTTCTTCATTTAGTGGTGTTCAGTTGTTAAAGAATACAAGAGACCTATTCTCAATGATAAAGTTTTAACATAGTGAAATTCAATGACAAACTTGAACACAATGGAATTCAACACTTGAAGGATCCATATTCATGGTTGAGAGGTTTTGAATTATACTCTATCATTGGGATTTTAAGTTGTATCAGGTTTGATATTTTAAGTTGTATCCGGTTTGGTATGGGAACCATAACGATTTATTGTAGTTCTCTTAGGCCTACAATTATGCATCAGTCTCATGTGAGACATGGATACTTAATACTTTTAGCTCATTAAACGTGAGATTATAAACATAACGAGCTATTATGGTTCTCTTAGACCTGCAATTTCTTTTGTTACTTGGCAGGGACTTGTTGCTCAACAAGAAACTACCCTTGTTCTTCTATTTTCTACATTTTACTCAGATTTGTTTTGCACGAAAGACCTTGATTTATCATGAAATGGAGGTCATTGTGAATGCCCATAAGGTATTTTCTATGGTTTCGTATTTTCTTCTTGCGAGGAACAATTCAATACGTAATGATTATAACTTGAAACGATTATAACTTGAAATGAACTGAGATCCCCTTACCACAATAGAATTAAACTCAATATGGAATGATTATAACTTGAAATGAGGTGAGATCTCCTGACCACAATAGAACTTAACTCCTCTCAATAGAATGAAATTTTAACAAAATTTCACTGTTTCACTTGACAAAAATGCATAGAGAAAGGAAACAATTTAGAAGCTATGGATGTTTCAGCTATATTTGTCTTGTAACACCCATCCGGGATGTTGAAAAATTAATCTTTCATTTTATACATACACAATAACAACTTCGCTTTAGCATAATTCCATTGATTTTCATTTACACAATTCTTCTACATTTGCTCAATGATAAGTTAGATAACATGTTAAGAACCAAATATCAATATAGCATAGAAAAACCTCATAAAAAGTACTCAACACCTTGAAAAAGAGATAATATCAGATAATAAGCCTCTTCGAGGGGCAACCTCCTTTTACCCCACTTAAATGTTCAAGTAACAGATGATTCAAAATGAAAATGTCTCCTTGGTATATATAGGAGACTAGGAGGTATAATTACAACTAATGGCCTAAAGCCGACATAAATAGAATAACATTAATAATCTAATATGCCCCAATTAAGGGGTAATAAATAACATTACTAATCTAATATGCCCCAATTAAGGGGTAATGAGCCAATATTAGGGCGTAACATGCCCCTCCCCTTGAGACAACTGTTGTCTGCAACGCTTGAGTAACTCTGGATGCTTCTATATAAAAGACTCATCTTCCCAAGTGGAATCTTCAGCCGGTAGTTTCCTCCATTTAATGAGATACTCTGAAATGGATCTATTCCTCAGTTGGTGAATTCTTGTGTCTGTTGTTCTCAACGCTATAACTTTCGATGCTTCTATATAAAAGACTCATCTTCCCAAGTGGAATCTTCACCAGAGTTTCCTCCATTTAATGAGATAATTAAAATGGATCTATTCCTCAACAGATGAATTATTGTGTCAGTGATGGTTTCAGGATCTAATATGATTTTTTTCCTTCCTTGTTAAGTTCTGAAAATATAGTTTGAGTCGGATCTTGTCACCTAACCTTCTTTAAGCATGAAACATGAAAACTGGTGTACTCGTGAAGATGCAGCAGCTCCAATTTGTATGCCATATACCAATCTTTTGCAAAACCTTATAATGGCCATAGTAATTTGGTGATAATTCTATTATCCCTTCTTGGCTTGCTTGAGGGACATCTTTTGTATGGTTGTAGTCTTAAAAATACCCAACTCTTAAAACTTCTTCACTCACGCATGTTGATATGCTTGTTTTTTCATGCGTTTTTGTGCCATGGTCGGGTTGTTCTTTAAGATTTGAAGAATTTGTTGTTGATTCTCATGTGATCTTCCACTTGAACCTTAGATTTTTCTTTTAGAGAAGAAGTGATGGAAGGAGGGTGGTACTCCATAAAGTTCCAAGGCAAATGGTGTCATTTTTGTTGCAGCAGGAAAGGAAGTGTTATACCAACCATTCCGCCAAGGGTAACCATTTGAACCATTGTGTTTGTTTATCGAGACAAAACAACGAAGGTATCCTTCTAGACATTTCATATTCACTATCTCAATTTGTCCATCGGGATTGAGGATGATAGGATGAGCTATGAGCCAATTGAGTACCCAAACAAGAAAATAATTATGTCCAAAATGTCCAAAGAATATGGGATCTCTGTCACTCACACATAATAATCTTTTGGATGCCATGTATCTTTTGAAATGTTCCATGAATGCGCTTGAAACTGCATCTATATCTTTGAAGGGATGAGAGAGTGCACAAAAGTGTGCATACTTGGTCAGTTTATCAACAATCACCATGATGACACTCTTTCCTCTGTGACTTTGGTAACCTGCGGATGAAACATGGAAACCTCCTCCCAGCTGACTTGGGATGGATATCGGTTGTAAAAGACCTGGGGTATAATTGTTTCCACCTTATTTTATTTTGTTGGAAACCACATTCTTCCACAAACCTTTGAACATTAGTTTTAAGGCCATCCAAAAAAATCCTTCTTGACACCATGGTAGGTTTCCTTTCAAAACTCGAAAAGCCCTCCCACCGGAGAGGTGTAATCCAATAGTACCTTTGTTTGAGTTGGGAGTTATTACATAAACATAAGAGATCTTGTTCATAGTGAATCATTTTTCCATGTAAATGTATCCATTTACCCTGAACTTACCGCAACCTTGAATGTGAGTCCACACTTTTCATCATTTTTCCATTCATCCCTTCTTCTATTATCCAATCACATGATCGAAGAAGCAATAAAAGAAAGGCCTCAAATATCTTCATCCTTTCTTGAGAGTGCATCCGCCACAACATTTTCTTGCTTCCCTTTATAGATGATTTCAAAATAGCCCATCTTGGTTACCCATTTTTGTTGTTCTTCCGAAGATAGTCTCTTGTTCCAAGAAGCATTTAAGACCATCATGATCCTGCTTTTGACCTTGAAGTGCCCACCAATTAGGTAAGGACTTTTCAATGTATGTAGTAAGCATCATTTCCTTCTCATGTGGTTTGTGTAAGTCCTTTCTCTGAGTGGTCGACTTTCAAAAGCCGGGCCCTCCTTCCTTGCATTAGGACAACACCAATTCCATTTCCCGAGGCATCACATTCCACAATAAAGGTTTTTGTGAAGTCCGAGGGTCAAGACATGAGTTGTACACACCTTTTTAAGTTTTTTCAAAAGATTTAGTTACACTGGAGTCCATGAAAATCAATCCTTTTTAGTTAGTGTCGTTAAAGGTTTTTTCTATTCTTCCATAGTTTCAACCAAAGTTCCTAAGTAGAGTAACTTGTCAAACCCAAAATCCTCTAAGATTTTAATGTTTTAGGAATCGGCCCAAATTCATCATGTCTTTAATCTTGTTAGGGTCTAATACCTGACACCTTCATGAGATGTACAATATGACCCAAATACTTCAATTTTTACTCCAAATAAACATTTAGATGGTTTGGCATTTAGTTGTTGCTCCTTAGTGTTGTAGCACTTTGTCAACATGTTACACATGATCCTCCCAGATTTTCTATAGATTAATAGTATATCATCAAAAATACTAACACAAATTTTCAAAGGAAGGGCTTGAAAATGGAATTCATCAAACCTTGAAATGTTGTGCATTTGTAAGTACAAAAGGAATGACCAAAAATTCATAATGGCCTTCAGCGAATGGAATGTTGTTTCTTTTGGGATCTTCTTTCCTTCCATTCGACTGATGATACCCCTCGAATGGATCCAATTTTAGGAAATAGATTGCTCCATGTAGTTCATCTAACACCATCAATCACTCGAATGGGAAACTTATCTTCATTAGTGATCTTTTTGAGCTTCTATAACTGGAACACATATGCCATGAGCTATCTTCTGGAATACCATTAACAACATCAGGTGCAGAGTAAGAACTTTGGCTAGGGTCTAATAATTCCATCCTCTAAAATATCTTCAACCATACGCTCAATTTCACTCTTTCAGGCATAAGGGTAACTGTATGGCCCATGTTGGGAGGAACACTCCCGTGAATTAGGTGAATTTCATGATCATTATTTCAAGTGGGTGGGAGACCTTTGATCATCTTCAAATACTTTGGAATGCTTATCAATGATCCTTTGGAGATCTTGAGAATAGATGTCTTAGATGTTTGAAATCTAGTGAGCATAGTTAAAAGCAATAATGCCTTGATGCCCCTTTTCAATAATTTTTTCATGCCTAGAGCCTATCACCCACTGGCTTCCCCTCGATACCTCAACCAATTTCTTTCCCTTCCACAAAAATTTCATGAAAGTTCTCAAAATTAAAAGCCAATCAAGCTTCTAATGATTGAAATCACGTTGGATTCTAGTACAACATCTCTAATTCACCCATGGGTATAGCAATCATTGGACTATTCATTACATATTCCCACCATAGTAAGATTGATCTTATTGAATTTTCCCAAGCAATTGATGTCCATCCCAGTCCATTACTTGAAACCTTGGCAATCGATACAATTGAGATCTTTGGCTTATGCTGAATGAAATTATGAGTACTGTTTGAATCAATTAGGACTATTACCTTTACTTTTATGCATCCTTCATCTTCTCATGGTTTGAGGTATGCTAATTCTAGCCAATGCATTACACCATATCGTGGGAGTCACCTCTAATTTTAAATTGTTTCTAATGCCATCTCGAGATGGTTCTGTTCTTGTTCTTCCTTCACAATCTATATGTAGAATAATTTCTCTCACCACACCCTATGTCCCCACTGCATTCTTGTCGTCACACCAAAGAATAAACCTTTTCTTTTCTTTCCAATTGTTGAGGTGTTTTAGGAGAAGGAGAATTGTTCTCTCTCTATAGATGTTAGATAGGTCCTTCTAGTAGCCAAAACAATATTTTTACTTTCAACATATCTAGCCACCTTAAATGCATTCCCCAATGATTTGTTCCCAAAGTGAGAACTCCTCATGCTGAATGTTATCCATTAAAGTTCTATGAATACATCAATCAGTGCTCATATAGAATATCGGGCTACCTTTTTATATTCAATCTTTGAAGTTCTCAATGTTCTCTGCTCAATAACTGAACCCTTTACTTGAGATTTATCAATTGGCTAACAAATGTATTGCTCCTTGTATCCTAATAGTGTGCTATCATTTCTTCCTATGAAAATTGTCCGTTTATCAGTGATTTGTATGAACAAAGCCATCGATACCAAGTAAATTGATTAGGTTCTAAATATAAAGAATGAAATTGTACCTTTGTGTATTATTTAGATCAAAGAATTGTTCCATCTCAAGTATCCATGTGATCGGGTCCCTTCCATCAAACTTCCTCCTATCAATCTGAACGTATATATTATCTCAAACCAAAGTTGGATTTTCTCCATTCTTGATTCACTTTCCTTGTGTCCACATCATGGTACTTCATGGGATGCATTTTCAATTTTAGTTGTCTTCATATGAATTTTTTCTATACTTTCATGATCTCCCCTTTAAAACCCATCATCAATTGTAGTTCATCTTTGTAACTATCTCTTTTGTAAATCATTATGCTCCTCCACGATGCATTTCTTCACCTTCACAAGAGTCCAAGTAGGATTTTCCCTTGAGGCTTAGTTGGTGTACAAGTTCCCTTTTGGTGGCATGTTGGCCATGTTTCACTTTTGAACCTTGATTTTGAGGTGGTTCTACTAGGACAATATTTATTCTGTAGTATTCCCAAGTTTCCACCTTCCTCGGGTATGAAACCTTATTTTATGTAGTTCTCTGATATTTTCACAATGCCATAGGTCTGATCAAAATTGATGTGCCAAGTGTAATTTATGGTAACTTCCCACAACTTTAATATTTGGCCTTTCCAGGAGGTCTCACTTATATAGCATGCTCTCACAAAATAATTGATATAAAAATTCTGAAACTCACACCCAAAAATACTAAAGACTCATTCAAAAATCCAATGCAACTAGTCCCACCAATTTGGATACCTAGGAAGAAGTTAAGGATTTGTTTCTTCTTTTTACTGAACACTCTCTTGTGACTCTTCAATAATAGGACTAGTCGATACCCTATCTTGCTACTGTAGGGTGTATCTACAAATTTACCATGACCGTGGTTAAAATTTTACCACGTGATACATTACTTATGCAATGTCCTCTAGAGTTCAGGGTCTCAACATTATAGAAAAAATTTTATAGTGAAAATTTCAATGGCTCATTCTCAGATGATTAAAACCCTATCTTGTACAGTGTGTATCTCCTAAAGTATAAGGCCTCTAGAGATAAATTTTGAACCCAACGTACCTTGATCCATCTTTATAAATATATCACTCTCAACTGCTCCTTCTTGAAACATTAGAAAAAACGTTATAGCTAAAATCTCCATGGTCTCTCAGATGTAGCAAGAAACCCCAAGACCTTGAGCGAGTCTATACCATATGTTAAGAACCAAATATCAATATAGCATAGAAAACCTCATAAAAAGTACTCAATGCCTTGAAAGAGATATTTCCAGATGTATGTCTCTGAGGGCAACTTCCTCTTACCCCACTTAAATGTACAAGTACCAGATGATTCGAAAATGAAAAATGTCTCCTTGGTATATATAGGAGGTATAATTACAACTAATGGCCTTAATACAACATAAATAAAATAACATTACTTAATCTAATATGCCCCAATTAAGGTAATAACAACATTACTAATCTAATATGCCCCACCAGGGTAATGAGTCAATATTAGGGCTTAAAATGACACGTTGTATGAAATAAGTAATATGTTAAATATATGATTTAGAACTTAAACAAAAGTATATACAAAGACAATAAACTTCAAATACCTATCAAAAATACCTCCTCCTTAGTTTGTCGAAGTTCATTGATTGTAATGTAGCCCTAGGCGCTCTAATTAATTCTTTCTCACGCTATTCAGAGGGAACAATGGAATCCTCCCCACAATCCATAGGGACTCTAGCTGGCTTCCTTCCTAGGCTCCAAGAAACCTTTTGGTTTCTTGTCCCTCCGCCCATGACCTCCAAGAACAACAAAGCACAAATACTCAAAGAAAACTATCATTGGAATCATATCTTCCAAGAATTTTCACAACCTCTCATCACAACAACCTTTCCTCCCTTCTTTTTTTCCCTATTTATCAAGTTTTCCATACACACTTCCCCCAAGTCTCCCCTCAACCACCTCCTCATTATCCCTTCAACCTCCCTTATCTAGGTATTTTGGGGAAATATTAAAATAAAACTAAATATAAAATGATTGTAATAAACACACACAAATAAAATAAAAAGCCTCTTTATTCTCATGCTAGATAGTAAACAGCAATTTGACAATTTTCCCAAAATGTACATAACACTCCACCATGCTCATTTAATTCATCACATCCACCATCTATCAAAGTCAAGAAAGTATTTAATGCTTTTAGATATTTGTATGCAATATAATTTACATATTCAATAAACATTCAATTAAATAATTAATAATTTATTTTAATAATTAATACATTAAGTACTTATACTAGTGTACATGGGTATGATATGTGTGTGTAGCTAGCAGACACATATCTCATGCATGTACTAATGATAAACAATCATTGCCTCTAGTGCATAGTTCCTATATGATCAACAAGACATGTAGGACAATAGATCAAGTAATGCATCATTTAATAATCTTAACGAGCTAAATTACACCAATTCATCAATAACTCATTGTCACACTTAAAATATCATTAGGAAATTAAATAGGGTTTTAAACATAGTAGGGACCAAGTGAGTAAACAATAGTGGCATCTCTAATCCCCAATCAGTATTCTCAACAAGCATTGAAGCATCCTTCCTTCCTAACCTACTTCCATCTTCCATCCTATCCTTTCCTTTGTTGGACTAAGCTGGAGAATCAACTATATTGACCTAACTCCAGACAAAACCCTTAAGTGGAAGTGTCATACATCTCGACCAAGCTTCCCCAACATGCAACTAGCAGTCGTCATCACACGTCTAGGGGAGCGTGACTTCACACAACCCTCCCACGACTCTAGGTTTTGGAGGATAAATGGAGGGAAATACCTCCACCCATCCTCATATAACTAGGGTCAACACCCTACATCGAGCCATATTGTGCAACTACTATTCTTAGAGTCACGTCATCACACAATCACTCTGGCAAGTTGTGCGTCCTGTCAAAACCGCACTCATCACAAATCATACCAATATTTTGAATCATAAATTTATAAATTATAACATACACTATTGTCTTAATGTCTACGACATCCATGTTATCTCATCATTGTAGTCATTTGGCTATCACATAGCTCATTAACCTGTAGGTTAGTTCACCAATAACTCATATATACATCATAATTTCATATAAGATTCCATATCTGCATTGGCATTCAATTAAGAAATCCATGTTTATTTTTATCATGGCTTGCATATGTTATGCATTCACAACATAACTTTGATTCGATATCCATCTACCTAAACTCCATATCTTAATTTTCATGTTTAAACAAATCAAAAGAGTTATAATCATCATGAGCATATAACAATGAAAATAATAGTATGCAACACATAAATAGGTCAAGATGTACACTTTTCACATGTCTATATCAACATTGTTGAGTCCAAATAGTTGTTAAGCAATGAATTACTAAGATGAGAAAAAGAAAAGTTCTAAGTACCTAAAGCCAAAATATGGGGCGTTACATACACCCACCCTTCAAGAAACTTCGTCCTGAAGTTATGATCATTCACAATATGAGGAGAATTTATGACACAACTTTTATGTGTCTTTCTTGATAGCAAACCTTGTGACATATTGGTCCCACTGGACCTTGACTTGATTAAAACATGTCGAGGCTATCAATATATTGATTGCAATTACACCTATTTAGCAAGAAGCTAACTAATTCTCAACACTATTTCATTACCACTTGTAATTGAATTAAGGAAAAGACACACTTCTCTTATAGATTTATTCTTCCTAAGTTTCATATAGGACCCCCCCCCATAGTTAGCGTATAGTCTACTCATTTTACTGCTAGTTAGAGCATTTTCTCATCATCGATTCTCTAGTTAAGTGAATATTTAATTGAGTTTGATACAAATTTAATTAATTCATACATATAATCCCACCTGACATATCGTGATAATTATAAACAATCATTGTTGACTTTTATTATCATTCTAGCTTGACAATACATATGCCATTGCTAATTATATTGGCACACAAAAGTTTTCCATGCCTAGGAACATTGACTAAGATACTTCTAATTGATTG
>SNQJ01S0235050.1:0-13927 GCA_010110895.2 Picea sitchensis | reverse complement strand
AGTATATCAGTTATCACTCTATTGTAACTTTATACTTTGGGGGGCTCTCTGTTACACATTATTTTCGTCACCCTTATGACCGTTAATGATGTAAACCTATATGTTTCCTTCAGAGGGTTCAATGGCCTGAATTCCTAAAGAAAGAAGGGAGAAGAACTTTTCCTGAGAGAAGAAGTTGTGTTTTCCTCTGTAAAAACCCTATTTTGGAGGATTTCCGCAGGCTGCATGATATCTAGGGTGCGGAAATTCCTGATTTTCGCAGGCTACACTATAGCTAGGGCGTGAAATTTCCGTAGGCTGCACTATAGCCAGGTTGCGACGACCTTCGTACGTGGGAAAAATGAGCATTTTCTTGATGCTTCTAGAAGGAGAAGATTCTATGGTGAGGTGGCTTCTGAATGGTTTGGATCTTACTCGCTTTCATGATTTAGTGGGATCATCCTAACCTGCTCACCTTATCCTCTTCAACTTATAAAAGGAGAGGAGCTCTCATGGAGAAAGTTAGTTGGTTTTGGAGCTTGTCTTGGGATTAAACTTGATTGAGTTGGATTTGGTTTGGAATTATTAGCTTGGTTAGAGTGGATTTGAGCTTTTATTTTGTCAAGATAGATGTCAGATCTATAGTCTCAGAATTCTTGGATCAAAATTGTGTGGGAAGCAAGGAATCGTTGGAAGGAACCTTGCGACATCAAGGCATCTCGTTGTAATTTCTCTTCCTATTATTAATATAATACAATGGCATGCTTCTTTCCCATAGAATTATCTTTATTTTATTGCATAATTCCCTGATCATATGCATAGGTTGTCATTGAATATACTTTACTTCTTTCACTTTGGTTTGTTTGTGTCTCACTTCAAGATCAGTATCACAAGAGCACCAGAGCAAAACATGAACAACAAAGACATAAGGAAGCGACATTTAAAGGTATGTCTATCATCTTTTGTTCGGTAGTAAATTTGATGATTAGAGCATAGGGAAAGAGCCAAGTCTTGTCGTGTTTTTTTCTAGATCTAGGTGGATCTAGGGGGATTAGTCTATGTCCACATTCACCGATTTTCCCAATAATAGTCGGCTACCTTTCACTAGGAAAAGTTGAAAATACACAACATATGACAAACATTCCATAGTGTCCTATCTCTTTGGATATATTTACCATAGAAAAAACCCTAAATACTTGTGGTCCCATCACTAATGGGTACCAACTACCTAATGATACTTATAAAATGGACCCTTTTACATTAAATAAATATCCAATATCATCCAATGGGCCTTATTCAAAGAGGATGGATGCATACAACAATTAACTAACTTCTAGGTAGCATAAAGTAGGGAGGTTAGGGTAGGACCCTAAAATTTCCTCCCCCTTGGAAAGTAGTGTTGTCCTCAAGGATGAAGATGAGTAAATTACTATAGGATGGTGGATATTTCCTATGTGACATCTTCAAGTGGCATGTCTTTTCACTATATCAATACTTGACTAATCATGCGTTGGTGCAACTAATGATATTTAGTATCCAATCATTATTATGCCTGAAGCCAAATGGAACCTTCTTCATCAAGTTTGAGTAACTTGGTTTTCACCTTAAACCTAGATCCTATGACCTTATTTAGACAAAATAGATGAAATAATGGATGAATTTTGGAGTGGGATGTAAAATCCAAGTCGTGGACCACCTGCCCAATTATTAAGAACCAAATATCAAAATAGCATAAAAAACCTCAGAATAAGTACTCAACGCCTTGACAAAGAGATAATTTTAGATAACAAACCTCTTTGAGGGGGAAACCTCTTTATACACCACATAAATGTACAAATAAAATATGATTCCAAATGAAAATGTCTCCTTGGTATATATAGGAGACTAGGAGTTACAATTACAACTAATGGATCCAAGCTGACATAAATAAAATAAAAATACTATTGTAATATGCACCAATTAAGGGGTAAAGTGTCAATATTTAGGGCTTAACATGCCCCTACCCTTCAGACAAGTGTTTTCTGCAATGCTTGAGTAATTATGGATGCTTCTGTAAAAAAGACTCATCTTCCCAAGTGGAATCTTCAACAGATAGTTTCTTCCACTTAATTAGATACTCTGAAATGGATCTATTCCTCAACTGGCTAATTCTTGTGTCAGTGATAGCTTCAGGCTCCAATATGATTTTTCCTTCGTCGTCAAATTCTTGGAAATATAGTTTGAACTAGGATCTTGTCACCTATAACCTTATTTAAGCATGAAACCTGGAAAACTAGGTGTACTCACGAAGATGCAGGAAACTCCAATTTGTATGCCATAGTACAAATGTTTTGCAACACCTTATAAGGGACATAGTACTTTGGTGATAATTTATTATCCTTATTATCTTGCTCAAGGGACATATGTTTGTATGTTTATAGTATTAAAAATACCCAATGCTGATTTGCTTGTTGTTTCATGCAATTTTGTGCCATAGTCAAGTTTTACTTTAAGAGTTGGAGAACTTGTTGTTGATGCTCGATGTAATCTTCCATTGCTTGAACCTTATATTTTTATTTTAGATAAGAAGTGATGGATGGTGGGTGATATCCATAGAGCACCATAAATGGTGTCATTTTTGTTACAGTATGAAAGGAAGTGTTATACCACCATTCTTCCAAGGGTCACCACTTGGACTATTGTGTTTGTTTATTAGAGACAAAGAAATGAAGGTATCCTTCTAGAAATTTGTTCACTATCTCAGTTTGATGATCAGATTAAGGATGATAAGATGAGCTATGAGCCAATTGATTTCCCCAAAAAGAAAATATTTATTTTCAAAAATGTCCTGTGAAGATGGGATCTCTGCCACTTACAATAATCTTTGGGCTTCCATGTAGCTTTTGAATTGTATCCATGAATGCGGTGGTAGTTGTACTAGATTTGAAAGGGTTAGAGAGGGCACAAAAGTGTGCATACTTTGTCAGTCTATCAACAATCACCATCATGACACTCTTTCCTTCAGAATTCAGTAACCCTATGATGAAATATATGGAAACCTCCTCCCAATGCTGACTTGGGATGGCTAATGGTTGTAAAAGACCTGGGGTCTTAATTTTTTCCACCTTATTTTGTTGGAAAACTAAACATTCTTCCGCAAACATTTGAACATCATTTTTAAGACCATCCCAAAAAGATCCCTTCTTGACCCTATGGTAGGTTTTCAAAAATCCTGAGTGCCCTCCTACCGGTGAGGTGTGAAATTCCAAGAGTACCTTTTTTTTGAGTTGGGAGTTCTTACATAAGTATAAATGATCCTTGTACCATAGTGAATCATGTTTCCATGTAAATGTATCTGATGGACTAGAATCCTGCTGCAACCTTTGAATGCGAGTCCACACTTTTTTTTCATTCTTTCATTCATCCCTTTTTTCTATTATCCAATTAGGTTGGATGATCGAGATAGCACAAAGAATGGCCTAAACATCTTCATCCTTTCTTGAGAGTGCATATGCCACAAAATTTTTCTTCCCTCTTTTGTAGATGATTTCAAAATCATAACCCAACACATTGGTTGCCCATTTTTGTTTTTCTTCTGAAGATAGTCTTTGTTCCAAGAAGTATTTAAGACTATCATGATCTGTTTTGACCTTAAAGTGCCTACCTATTATGTAAGGGAATCATTGCATCAATGCATGTAGTATTTCCATCATTTCCTTCTCATAAATGGGTTTGTGTAAATCCTTTCCCTTGAGTGGATGACTTTCAAAAGAAAGGGGCCTTCCTTCTTGCATTAGAACAACACCAATACCATTTCTTGAGGCATCACATTCCAAAATAAATTCTTTTGTGAAGTCTAGTGTGGTCAAGACAGGAGCTTTGCACATTGCCTCTTTAAGTTGTTCAAAAGATTGAGTTTCCTTTAGATTCTATGAAAATGAATCCTTCTTAGTTAATGTTGTTAAAGGTGTTGTTATTATTCCATAGTTCCGAACAAACTTGCAGTAGTAACCTTTCAAACCCAAAAATCCTTTAATATTATTCAATGTTTTGGTAATCGTCTAGTCCATCATGGGCTTAATCTTGTTAGGGTCTACCTTGACACCTTCATGAGATACAATATGACCCAAATACTCTACCTCCTTCACCCCAAAGAAACATTTGGATGGTTTGGCATATAGTTGTTTCACCTTTAGTAGTTGTAGCACCCTGTCAACATGTCAAACATGATCCTCCCAAGACTTGCTATAGATTAGTATATCATCAAAAAATACTAACACAAATTTTCGAAGGAATGTCTTGAAAATGGAATTCATCAACCCTTGGAATGTGGAAGGTGCATTCGTAAGGCCAAAAGGCATGACCAAAAATTCATAATGGCCTTCATGAGTTCAGAATGTTGTTTTTGGGATATCGTCTTCCTTCATTCTAATATGATGATACCCTGAACGAAGATCCAACTTTGTGAAGAAGATTTCTCCATGTAGTTCATCTCAAAATTGATCAATGACGGGAATGGGAAACTTATATTTAAAAGTGATCTTGTTGAGCTCTCTATAATCTGGACACATACACCATGATCCCTCTTTCCTGAGTACCATTACCACCGATGCAGAGTAAGAACTTTGTCTAGGTCTAATAATTCCATCCTCTAACATTTCTTCAACCATATGCTCAATTTCACTCTTATGGGAATAAGGGTATATGTAAGGACTGATGTTAGGAGGAACAATCCCAAGAATTAGGTGAATATAACGGTCATGATTGTGAGTGGGTGTAATACTTGTGGGAATATCTTCAAATACTTTGGAATTCTTATCAATGATCCCTTGTAGATCTGGTCAAATAGATGGCTTAGATGTTTGAACATCTAGTGAGCATAGTTGTACAATTACACCCCGATGCCCCCTTTTCAATAATTTTTTCATGCCATTAGAGATTATCACCTTATTGGTTTTCCCTGTGATACCCCTTAACTCAATTTCCTTTCCTTCCAATGAAAATTGCATGAAACGTTCTTGAAAATTAAAAGCCATTGTTCTCAATAATTGTAACCATTGGACTCCTAGTATGATGTCAGCACCACCCATGGGTATAGAAATCATTGGACTATTCATTACATATCCCCCCATAGTAATATTGATATTATGGAATTTTCTCGAGGAATTGATAGTTCCTCCATCTGCAATCATTACTTGAAACTTTGGCACTAGATATATAAAGAAATTGGGAGATTTGGATAATTTAAAGTGAATGAAACTATGAGTACTACCAGAATCAATTAGGACTATTACCTTTTTCTTTTTAATATAACCTTCAATATTGAGGGTTTGAGGAATGTTAATTCTAGCCAATGCATGACATGATATGGTGGGATTCAACTCTTCAGAAGAAATCTCTTCTACGTTTTCATCTTGAGAAGCTTCATGTTCTTCTTCCTCTTCACAATCTATCTATAATAGTTTCTTCTCACCACACTTATGTCACTTACTGTAATTTCTGTCACAATTGAAGCATAAGATTTTTTCTTGTATTTCCTCTAGTTGTCTAGGTGTCAACCTTGTAGGTTGAGGTGTTTTAGAAGAAGCAACATTATTCTCTCGATATATGTTAGGAGTGGTCCTTCTAGTATCCATAGCCATATTTTTACTTTCAACATTTCTCGCCACCCTGAACGCATTCTCCAATGATTTGGGTTCCCAAAGGAGAACCTCATGTTGAATGTTTTCCTTTAAAGTTTCTATGAATACATCAATCAGGTGCTCATATGAAATATTTGTTACCTTTATATAAAATATATGGAAGTTCTCAATGTGTTCCGCAACTGAACCCTTTTGCTTTAGATTTATCAATTGGTCGAAGAAGGTATTGCTCCTTGTATCTTAATAGTGTGCTATCATTTCTTCAGTGAAAATTGTCCAAGTGAAAAGTGATTTGCGAGAACAAACCCATCTATACCACAAAAATTGATTGGGTTCTAAATATAAAGAAGAAATTCATACCTTTTGTGTATATCATGTAGATAAGAGAACTTCTCCATATGAAGTACCCATGTGATTGGATAATTTCCATCAAACTTCCTATATCAATCTTAGGAAAGTGGTTGGTATTCAACCCAAAGTTGGAGTTTCTCCAGTCTTGATTCATCATCGTTGTGTCCTCATCATGAATTTCATGGGATACATTTTCACTTACAGGTGGCCTGATCCAAAAATGATCCAGAGAATTCTAAGGATAACTCAGAATTCATAGAAGCACCTCAGGAAGCTCATAATGACCTCAATAGACATAGAAAGGGAAAAAAATCAAAGTCCTCAAAACTCAGTGAAATAGGTATCATCGCAAAGAGTGTGTTGCAAGATTTCCAATGACGTAAACGGATCATCAAACGGAGTTACGAATCAAAAGATATTCACGGTCAAAGTTTTGGTCAACCTAGCCTAGTCAATAGGGATGAGTTAGCATCCGTACTGCTAATGTCAGCATCAATACGCATGATGTCATCATGATTATGTGGAAGCACCATAGGTTGCCACGTGTCACTCATTTTTGGCCTTTTCTGGCCAATCCGTGGACCAATGGAAAAGTGCCATGTGGCAGTCTATATAGCCACGTGGCATCCATACAGCCACCCGATAGGTGGCATCGCAAGTTGTCTAGGAATAAGTGATGTGGCAGTGACTATGCATAGAGGTGATGTTAGCCAATGAATGGTCACCACATGGACCAGACATGGGCTTATACATGGCAATGGGAAAATTCACAAGGATGCCCAACAACTGAATTTTCAAAAAAAAGGCGAGGTTGGCTGGCACCAACCCCCAATCCACCATATTAAACATGTATCTAGCCATATCTGGTCGGTTGAAACCACATACTGCCATATCTATTGCCATTTACAGAGTTAGCATGGGAATCCCACGGTTTACACTATATCAATATATATATAACAAACGATGTATTAAAATGGGAGGTCTGCGTGTTTGACCCTGGGACCTCCCTAACAACTCGCCTTAATACACATATGCCAACCAATGGGCCAAATGAGCACATTACTAACTCTTCCCGTAATTTTTTATTTAAAAAATGGAATTTCTCCAGTGCACGAGGGGAGGCAAGGCACGCGATAGGTCGTACCAGGAACGAAAAATGATGTAGGAATACAATAATTAATGCATATTGCAGGCACACAAATCAAGATGATATTTTTGATGGGCCTAAGACTTCCAGACTCATATCGAGGTGTGGAGACAGTCATCTTTGGGTAATGCGACACCACGAATTAAGTGGTGTTTTTTTTGTTTGTTATGAACAAATATTTTGCAGCTTAACTCTAGAATGAGGTATACTTATGTATTTTTCCAAATTATTTTGATGAGTTAATAAAAAAGGCCTACCCATTTGAGAGCAAGACCCAGAGATGTGGTCCACTAGGGACGAACTCCGTTATCAATTTTGTTGTTGTTCAAATATGATGATTATGTCTCTTTATCATTGAGATTTCCTTCTTTATGGTGCATTTCAATTTATGCTCATTTAACACAATTATTTAATACGTCACATTGATGAAAAGATCTTGGACCATTTTGGTATCAGAGCAGTCGTCTTTGAATTGAATTGTTGAGTGTGAATGCTTACTAGGGCCAAGCATAAACAGGGTGAAGGAAATATTAAGACTTTCAACCCAGATATTGGTCATGCATCCCAAAGGAAGATAATGGATGAAGAGGACAAGCATGATGAACAAGATAAAAACTTTCACATGGTCTTCTATCGCATGTCAGATATGGTCGAGAAAATGTATGGGGATTACGAGAAGAGAATGGAAAATAAAGGGAATAAAAAGGAATCATCAGAGGATGAAAATGATTCAATGAATCAAGGGGATGGAGGAGACCCTCCTAAGCCTCCATATTCACCATCGATTTCTAGCTCTTCTTTTTCCAATCATTCTCATCGTTCTCATCATTATAGCCATAAAGCTTCTTTTAAGAAACCATTATTAAAGATTTATGTAAAATTCTCTTTACATATATTTAATAGAKATGTTAATTCTGAAAATCTAGATAATTGGATCCGACAGGTTGAAGTATATTGTCATGTTCAAGAKATTGATGAAGAGGAAGTTAAAGTGAAATTGKCCTCTCTTCAGTTGGAAGGAACTGCTCTCGTATGGTGGGAGAGAAAACTTTAAGACATAAGTAAGTGTGGTAATATTCTTTCCTCATGGTCGGAATTTAAATCGGCAATAAGGAAGCAATTTTATCCATTGGGTTATCTAAATATAGAAATGATGGAATGGAAAACTTTAAGACAAAGTAAAGGTCAAACTGTATAAAGTTTCACGAAAGAATTTAGGAAGAAAGATCTTGCATTGAACATTCCTTTAGATTCTTATGAAACTTTAATGAAGTATATTGGCACACTTTAGAGTTATATTCGTCATACTTTACTACTGTTTAACCCCACCATTATTGATGAAGTTTGTGTGTAAGCCACTCACGTTGAGAATAGGGGAAATCATGTTCAAGAAGATCCCGCAAAGAAACCTTTCAAATTCCCACATAAGCAATTTAAAGGAAAGTTGCAAAGGAAGGACAAAAGACCGCCATTGTAAAGAAGGAAGAAGGAAATCCATCTTGCACTCATTGCAAGAAGAATGGTCACGATGATGAAAACTGTTGGAAATTACATCCAGAGAAAAGACTGAAACAATTCGGTGGAAAGGAGAAGACAAAGACCATTTCTACAGTGCAACAAGATCTTGCTTCCGATTCAGGAGACGAGGAAAAGATCACAATGGTTGGAGTAGAGTAAAGGTTCCCTTCATGCTAGTTCAAATACCAATAATGAATCTCATGCAGGGATGATTTGAAGGATGGAAATTTATTTTAAAATGTAGAAACCTTGGTGAATATTACTAATGCTTCATATGTTAACTATAAATGTTTGGCGATATTTTTTTTTAAATATTCAAATTTCTAAGTATTTTATATAGTTTTTATAAAAGTTAGGTGATTTTTAAGGTAAAATTATTTTATCGTATAGAATTTGGGTGAATCATTTTTAAAATAGCAAATCTCATTTTTTGGAAAAAACATGGAAAATTAGCCCATGAGCGGAATTTAGCCCCTAAAATTATCCCTGAGATTCTCATGATGATGAAAGAAAGAGGAATGAACTATTTCACATAAGAGTTGTATCTAAGCACACTAAGATAGATACATTATTTGATCTGTGTTTCCAAGTAAACTTGATATCTGAAGCACTTGTCAAAAAGATGGGTCTTGAAACTAAACCACATCCAAAGCCTTATCCTCTTGGTTGGGTATGTGATAATGAAAAACTTAATGTCACCAAGCAGTGTAGGGTCAAATTTTCTATTTCTTCAAATTTGATTGATGAAGTGGATTTGGATGATGTATCACATGATATATGTGGCATAGTGCTAGGGAGTCCTTATCTTTATGATAGAAAAGAAATCTTCTTTCATTATGAGAATAAATATCACCTTACTAAAGGGGGAGTGGAATATATTTTTAGAGCCCATGTCATGAGGGTAAAAACAACACTTGTTAGTGAAGGATAGATGAAAAGACTCATAAACACTAATAAGAGATATGTACTCATGGTCATAAGGGAAAAGGATGTCGGAACATATGACACCTTCCAAGGATATGATCCTTCTCATAAGAAAGAATTAATAGATATTGTTTCTAAGTATGATGACATTTTTTAGGAACCAGACGGATTACCTCCTAAGAGGGAAAGCCAACATGAAATAAATATTCAACAATATTCTCCTCTTCCTAATGTGAGCATGTATAGGACATCAGTTGTAGAGATGAGAGAGATCAAAAAGTAGGTACAAGACTTATTGGATCAAGGGGTCATTAGACCCAGTTCATCTCCTTGTGGTTATCCGATTGTGATGGTGCCAAAGAAAGATGGAACATGACAAATGTGTGTCGATTATTGAGCCTTAAACAAAATCACAATGAAAAATTGATACCCTCTTCCTCGTATAGATGATTTACTTGATCAATTAAAGAATTTTGTTTATTTCACTAAGTTGGATTTGCGCAATGGATACCATCAGATTAGGGTTGCAGAACCGGATGCATGGAAAATTTCCTTTAAAACCAAACAGGGATTGTTTAAGTGGTTATTTATGCCATTTGGTCTTTGTAATGCTCTGACAACCTTCATGTGTGTGATGAATGATGTATTCATGCCATTTCTATATGATTTTGTAATTGTATATTTAGAGGACATTATTATATTTAGTGGGACTTCGGATGAACATGTAAGGCATGTAAAGAAAGTATTGGATACTTTGCAAAGGGAAAAATTGTATGTAAAATTGTCCAAATGTGAATTTGACAATACTATACTAGTGTACTTAGGTCATATTATAGGAGGAGGAGAATTGAAAATTGATCCTTCCAAAATTGATGTAATTGAAACTTGGCCTGAGCCCCAAAATGTAATTGAAATGTGAAGCTTCTTAGGTGTAGTCCAGTACTGGAGGAGATTCATTTCAAACTTCTCATTTATTGCAGCTCCTTTGCATGCCTTAACTAGTGTGAATAACACTTTTCAGTGGGGAGGAAAGCAACAAATGACCTTCGACACTTTGAAGGAAAATATCAGTAGCGCACTATTATTATCACTATCGAATATCTAGAAGCCTTTCGATACCGAGACAGATGTCAGTGGATACGCCATGGGTGTAGTATCGATGCAATATTGTAACCCTATCTGTTACCACTCTGAAACTTTTAACCAAGTTGTTTTTAACTATCCTACATATGATAAAGAGTTGTATGCATTAGTTTAGAGTGTAAAGAAATGGAATAACTACTTGTTAGGGAAGGAAACAATAATACATACAGATCATCATCCCTTACATGATCTCCAAGCACAAACCAAAATGCAACAATATCGACATTATAGGTGGGTGGATTTTCTTCAACAGTTTCATTTGGTAATCAAATACAAAAAGGGTACAAGTAACAAGGTAGTTGATATGATTTCTAGACAACCTATTGTTTCTTCTATTATTTTTAAGAATGCTTCTTTATCTCATGATAGATATGTGGAACAATATGTTGTTGATGAAAATTTTAAAGAGGTATTTGAAAAGCTACCCCATGGTGCACAGGTAGAGAACTATTGTCTGCAGGGAAAAATACTCTACTATCTTGGAAAGCTATTTGTTCCTACAAGTGAATGAGTCCATGTAATACGGGAAGCTCACACTTCTCTTGTATCTAGGAATTTTGGGGTAGGAAAAACTATGGATCATCTGCAAAGATTTTTTTACTGGCCTTAGATGAAAGAAATTGTAAATAAATATGTAAAGGGTTGTGTGATGTGTTCTACTTGTAATCCCACTAATAGAAAATTGGGGCAATACTCACCACTTCATGTTCCATCCCATCCATGGGAGAGTATCTCCATGGATTTTGTAGGGGGTTTACCAATGTAAAAAAGGGGTCATGAATATTTGTATGTAGTAGTGGATAGGTTTAGCAAGATGTGTATCTTGATGCCATGAAAAACGTAGATCACTGCTGAGCAGACTGCTAATCTCTTCTTTTAGTATGTTTGGGTTCACTTTGGGTTACCCACATCCATTATCTCAAATCGAGATACTCGATTCTTTGGACAAGATTGTGGAGAATCATGGACACCAAGTTGAAGAGGAGCATTTCTTTCCATCCACAGACCGACGAAAAAACAAATTTTGTTAACCGAATAGTGGTAATTTTTCTTCGAGGCTACTGCAACAAGCATCCCAAGTTATGGGATGAACATATACCCTATGTACAACATGATTACAATAAAGCCTTACATTCTTCAACTTAGTGTTCACCATTTGTGAATTTTTTTGGGTATTTGCCTAAGGTCCATTTGGACTTGATGTATGGGAAAGATGTCTATTCCAATGAATAAATAAATGAATACAAGGCCCACAAGTTCATTCAAAGGATCTAGCAAGTGCACCAAGAAGTCAAGGAACAGTTGGAGAAGAATCCAACACAATATAAATCTTGACATGACAAACACATGGTTGATCATCATTTCTAGGTTGGAGACTAGGTATGGCTTCACATCAACAAGGAGTGATTGAAGGGTGAAGGAAAGAAACTCAAGCCCATCCGATATGGACCCTTCACTATTTTGGAGAAAAGAAGTACTGATTCTTTTCGTTTAGATATTCCACCTTATATGAAAATTTTCTCAGTTGTAAACGTGGAAAATTTGAAACTTTTTGAGCCTCCCATGATCATTGATCAAGGTGAGGAAGTTTCACTGCCCTCATTTGATGAGTTTTCTCTTGAGTACTTGGACGAGTTGAAGGAAGATATCATCTTGGACAGAAGGACGAGGACTTCACATAGGAGTGATGTTGATTATCTTCAAGTGGGATTAAAGGGCACACATCCAAGCAAAGAAAAGTGGATTGAGAAGAACAAGGTGAGGGAACTCTTCCCTCACTTATATGTTGATTGATGAAAGTTTTTGGTGGTCCAAAAAGATCTTAGTGGGAAGGCGTGATCCAAAAAGGATCCATAGAAGTCTAATTTTAAGAACCAAATATCAATATAGCATAGAAAAACATCAGAATAAGTACTCAATGCCTTGAAAAAGAGAGAATTTCAGATAATAAGCCTCTTTGAGGGGACAACCTCCTTTTACCCCACATAAATGTTCAAGTACAAGATTATTCCAAATGAAAATGTCTCCTTGGTATATATAGGAGACTAGGATGTATAATTACAACTAATGGAATAAAGCTAACATAAATAAAATAACATTACTAATGTAATATGCCCCAATTAAGGGGTAATGAGCCAATATTAGGGCTTAACATGCCCCTCCCCTTGAGACAAGTGTTTTCCGAAATGTTTGAGTAACTCTGGATTCTTCTGTATAAAAGACTCATCTTCCCAAGTGGAATCTTCAACCGATAGTTTCCTCCATTTAATGAGATACTCTAAAATGGTTCTATTCCTCAGCTGGTGAATTCTTGTGTCAGTGATGGCTTCAGTCTCCAATATTATTTTTCCTTCCTCATCAAGTTCTAGAAATATAGTTTGAACTTGGATCTTGTCACCTATAACCTTCTTTAAGCATGAAACATGGAAAACTAGGTGTACTCGTGAAGATGCAAGCAACTCCAATTTGTATACCATAGTACCAATCTTTTGCAACACCTTATAAGGGCCATAGTACTTTGGTGATAATTTATTATCCTTTTTGGCTTTATTGAGGGACATCTATTTGTATGGTTGTAGTCTTAAAAACACCCAATACCCTACTTCAAAAATTCTTTCACTACGATGTTGATCTGTTTGTTGTTTCATGCGATTCTATGCCATGGTTAGGTTGTCCTTTAATATTTGGAGAATTTGTTGTTGATGATCGATGTGATCTTCCACTGCTTGAACCTTAGATTTTTCTTTTAGAGAAGAAGTGATGGAAGGAAGGTGGTATCCATAGAGTTCCATAAAGGGTGTCATTTTTGTTGCAGTATATAAGGAAGTGTTATACCACCATTCTACCAAGGGTAACCATTTGACCCATTGTGTTTGTTTATTAGAGACAAAGTAACAAAGTTAGCCTTCCATACATTTGTTCACTATATCGGTTTCTCAATCAGATTGAGGATGATAGGATGAGCTATGAGCCAATTGAGTACCCAAACAAGAAAATAATTCTGTCCAAAAATGTCCAGTGAAGATGAGATCTCCGTCACTTACAATAATCTTTGGGATGCCATGTAGCTTTTGAACTGTCTCCATGAATGCGGTGGCAATTGTACTAGCTTTGAAGGGATGAGAGAGTGCACAAAAGTGTGCGTATTTTGTCAGTCTATCAACAATCACCATGATGATGTTAATTTTTATGCCATTATTATAGTTCTTTGCATTTCAATAGATAAGAGCATCATAAGAACAAG
>SNQJ01S0235048.1:0-13927 GCA_010110895.2 Picea sitchensis | reverse complement strand
GGTTCATTTCTATATTTTTCATAAAAATACCAAAGATATAGATGTCTTTTTCATAAAAATACCAAGAATATAGACCTCAAAGAATATTCAATAGTTTTGTATGAGGACAAAGCTAATCATTGTTTTGGACTTGTAGCAAGACTTTTTTTTTACACAATGTAAGGGCTATTTCAAAATTCTTATTGTGATGTACTCTCTACTACATCTACTGTGTTTTTTATTTAATATAATTACTTAATCAAATAATAAATAAGTAAATAATTTAAAATCCCTTACCTCATACTCAACTTTTTATTTTGTTTTCCAATTTATCAATCAATATTAAATATGTTTTTTATTTCAATTTATTAATGAGTGCCTCCATTTTTCGATGACGTCATGATCAAGATGCGTGCTTAGTTGGTTTGTCCAATTGGAAACTGGGCACACGATTCTTTGTTTATATATATATATATTCGATTATGAATTATTGCGATGATTCACCATCCACATAATGTACTTGCCAAGTCATGTTCACAAGTAGCAGCACGTGGAAAAGTGTCATTTGTGGAGGTAATGTGAAGAAGCACCCCTAAGTTATAATATAAAAGAGCCCAACCACATCTAGATAGAGAGAATCTTATCATCTTTATCTTTACTAGATTCGCTAAACATAGTAGCTGGACATTCTCCTTTATTGGTTGTGATAGGGTTATGGTTTTGGCATATATGAGTGATTATATAGGAGTGCAACAGTCAGGGCCAGCTTTGGTTTACAGTGATATGCAAGTGGTTGGATGTTATCACTTGTGGAAGATGATTAATAAAGGAAAGATGTGGGTATCGTGGTATTTGTTTCTTAAGAATTCCAATGTTTTCCACCCACCTATCCCATCAAACTTTCAATATCCCATCAAACTTTCAATAGGGGGAGGAAGAATAAACACCCTCTCCTACCATTTCTTTCATTTCATTACTCCTCACATCACAAGATCATTAATGGATGGTATTGATTCTATCTGAATCTAAGAGGGGGAGGCCCAACCACTATCTCTTGCATTGCTAGCCGTCATTTATTATGCTGAGAGTTTTAATGGGGACTATTGTGACTCTTATTTCTTTCATTCATTCCTTGTTCTCTCAAATTGTTCAAGCATTGGGTCTCGATGAAAAATTCTCTCTGGTGCTTCAACCTTTGTTGCACTAATAGGTACTCCCTCCATGGTGCAAATTTGTTGTTGCTATCACTAGGGTAGGGGGGAAGCTTTTGGTTTCAAGAGATACCTTCATTAGTGACTGAAGGATATTGCAAAGGTCCGTGGGAATGTGACCTATTTAGTGCTCGTGGTGGAGAAACGGAAATCCTAGTTAGAGACAGAACCCGTTGAAACCAACAAGTTGAAGAATAGGTTCAACGTGAACAATCGGAAGAAATTTCTATATTTGTGTGAATTCCTCCATTAGTTTGTGAAGGATATGACAAAGATCCATGGGAATGTGACTTACTCAACATTCATGCTAGAGAAATGAAATCTCAGTTAGAGACACAACCAGTCGAATCCAACAAATTGAGGGATAGGTTCAGTGTGGATGTTAGGAAAAAACGTCTAAATCTACATGATTGGGAGTAGGAGTGTTGCTCCATCCAACCATCCTCCTAATCAAATACCTTGAACTGTGACCTCTCTCTATTGTCTTGGACTTAGTGGTTTGCTACATTGATTGTGTTGCTCCATCCAACCATCCTCCTAATAAAATACCTTGAACTGTGGCCTCTCTCTATTGTCTTGAACTTAGTGGTTTGCTACATTGATTGTAATAATTGCATAAAAAAATATTTTTTAATAGTGTTTGAATAATTAGAAGCCTAACTATAATTACTCTCAAAAGTAATGTTTTTGATAAAAACACCAAAATATATGACTTTATGGTCGGAAAAAAAAAATATAATTGGCAAAAAAAAACCGGTGGTAAGGACAACCAATAAGAAGTTTGGACATGCATATCAAGTTGTTAATTTAAAAGATATATTTAATTGACTTTATGGATTCTTCGTCACTATATTATATATTGAGAGTTGATCGTAACTAGAGATAGGTCGACAGAATATCTTCATAAATTTATGGATCTATACTATTAATATTATATGGCACGACAAATTTCAATCTGAATGGATTATGAATTCACTAAAGATTTAGCCTTGAGCTTAATCGAAGATAGAAATAATTACATTACTTGCTTGTCCACGATGGTGTTGGTGAGTAATTGATATATATTAAGGTATTACACATATTAATAATATTATTGGGTAATTACGTTATAATTAGATGAAAGTTATATAACTCATAATTGAAATGGTAAAGGAAGAAAAAGGGATATGGAGTAGTTAACCAGAACCTATGAATTATTTGGACTTAACACCTAGACCCTTCCAATTTATAATTGTATAGAACGCTTATAATTAAGTGTTGACATTTCAGATATTATACATTCATATAGCTAAGCATATAAAGAAAGGTGAATATAATTAGTTTATCTACTATTAAATCTTTATAGTATAGTAACCAAATTCTTTGTAATACAATAATTGCTTAGAATAGCTATAATGGTGAGTATGGATTAAATCATTTATACATGTATCCTTATCCTAGAATGTCTAGGACTTATATAATAAGTATTTGATTTTCTCTATGGAAAACCATGGATAAAAGGACTTATATAATAACTATTTGATTTTTTCTATGGAAAACCATGGATAAAAAAGTAAAAATGGAATGTTCACTTTCTTATTAATTTTAGAGGTCATTTTTATTTATTTAATTTTAAATTAATTAAAAGATAACACCAAAATTTTATAATTCAAAAACATTTTGGTTTGGTAATTAATTAGGATTTCATAGAAATTGTTATATTTAAAATAAGGAATTAGGATTTTGGTGTAGGATTTATATAAATTTAACTTTTACTATTAAGAATGTTAAAATGTTAAAGGATATTGAATATTGAAATTTCTTTTCACTACACTTAAATTTAAATTTAAGTCTAACATGCATAATCATAATAAAGATAGGTATCATAATTGACTCTAGTTACTAGATTAAATTTTTTAGTGTCATAAGGGAACTAAATTGGTAAATAATGAATGTTTTAGTTTTAATCGTGGTTATTGAACTCAATGATTATGACATATTTTTAGTAATTCTTGAAGAAACTTAATCTAGATTATTTTATTGCAATTTATTACGGTAATAAATACTTTTAGGTTGATTGAATTAGTAATGATCTTATCATGGTTTAATTATTGGGTTTGTTAAATTGATAATAACTTGTAAATTTGGGTGGTGTAGACATATCATAGAGATAAGTTAATTTTGGTTTTACATATTGAACTTGTTGAATTATTGTGTTAATGATAGGAAGGTTGAATTTCTTTATGACTATTTTGATACATGTTGAGATATTTTTATTACATTGAAATATTTGTACTCTGCTAGGATATATGATAATTATTGTTTAAGCCTGGTTGATGTAAAAAAAAATGGATGGATTGCAAGAAATATATGCCTTCTTGTTCCTCAGAACGACCACTAGTCCTAAGACTTTAAATGGTCAAAATCAATCGGATGAATTCTGGAATTGAGCGTTGATTATGTGTCTTGAAGGTCCTAACCTTGTAGGGTAGGATGGGAGGGTAGACACTTATTATCTTTTTATTCGTCTTATGTTATGATGTTAGCATTTCCGCATGTTAGGCTTATTGAACGTTGTTGATGTGTTCATCTTGATCTTATTAAAAGTTGACGATAAGTAATATTGATGTATGTTAAACCTAGAATATTATCTGTCGTTGTCTTTATGTATATCATATTACAATGCTTATGTATTTGTCGTAATTGGTCTTGTCTTAACACGGTTTAAAAAAAAATACTACTACATTGTGATTGGTTGTTTTTGTGTTGTTGCGGAGGAGATGTTACAAGGAAGATGAATATGATTCATGTAGTCACATAGATTGCAATTCTTGTAGTAAATTTGATGAACTTTTGCAAGTAAGTTAGGAAACCAAAAATTTTATTCTAAATAAACATCAAAACATGGGGAAAACAAGAATTTAATAATAATAATTATGATAATGGATTTGTTTGGATAACATAGAACCACAACAACATGATCTTTGACAAAACTATATTCCCAAATTCATCAACAAGAGGTGTAACCACCTTAATATTGAGGTGCTACAAGAATTCAGACCACTACAAGATTTCTTGGAAAATCCATCTTAAAGATCTGCCCATATATCCCAAAATATTTTCTTGTTTTTGAAATTTTCTTCCACTTTACCCAATTTGGGGCATTTTGCACAAAACCCATGTCTTCGATTTTCTCAATTCATCTTCATCTGTTCGGAAATTTTGTGGCAAAAATGCTTCTAGAAATAAGTCACTACAGGTATTCCAGTAGTACTACATGAATATGAAGATGCCTTTCATTCGAGTAGTCACATAGATTGAAATTCTGATAGTAAACTTGTTGAACTTTTTCAAGTTAGGAAACCACAAATTGTGTTCTAAATAAACATCAAAACATGGGGAAAACAAGAATTTAATGATTACTTGTCTTATGGATCTTGGATGCAATGAAGGCTTATAAACTGGACAAATGTGGAAATACACGTGACAAATAGGTGAACATAAAGGATAATTCAAGCTACAAGTGGACTAAATGATCATTGAAAACATATCAATTCTGGGAATCAACATCTCCCCCACAGTCAATTCATTGCATTTCCTCATACAACAAAGCTTGTGAATGAATGTTGCATACTTAGAATGTCCAATCCCCTAGTCTGCACTATTGACTAGGTTAGAGGGCCTTGAAATTTCCCTGTTCTAATCTCATTTACACAATCTTAAGGTGCAAGACTTTGAATGAAGAAGTAATTTTCCCTTAAGTACAAAACATAAAAAGGAATTGGGTGTTCTCAGGTTGAATCCTTGTAGTGATTCAAATTGTGTAAGGCATGCGTGAGATGAATAAGAATTATTGGGAATGAAAGTTTTATGGGAGAGCTTCAACAATCAATGATACAAATCCCCAAGTTAGATGTGTACTTAGAAATAGAAATTTTAAGTACTTAATTACCTTTTTATTTTACCTTTGTCCTGGCTTGGTTTCTTTTGATGTGATGTAGGTATGTTGATCCTAATGAAGAGGGTTGAATATGGCTGCATAAGGAAGATAAATCTACTTGACACCAACTGAAAGAGCTTATGTTGTAAGGCTGAAAAGTTCCTACAGTTGGCAACCATTTTTCTAGTAATCCTCGCACAAATACTCTCCCCAGAAACTAAGTCAAAATGAGATGAAGAAAGAGGAAGTAAAAATAAATTTGTTGCAACAATGAATTATTAATTTATGTCCTTCCTCCATATGTTAGAACCATGCTCATCTATGCCAACATTCACATCATCTGATTTTTCTACTTGTAGGTAACACAACATAAAATTAGTTACAACAGATGCATGAGGGGGTAGATATCAATTTTGATCAACATGGAACTTGCTATGCCAAATTAACATATTGAAGTCATTGTGAGGTTTGCAGCAGAGTACATATCACTTGATAAATTTGGAGATATGAACTATAGAGAGGAAAATATTATCATCACAGATGTCATTGATCTTTACAACCTATTGCATCAATTTTAGCGTTGATCTACACATATTTTGAGATTTTTAGCAATCACAAAATTCATTTCACCTGTGTGAATCACAAGGCCAATATTCAATGACTTGATTGAATGTCTCGTTTGAATTGCAAGAAATAAACTAATCCCTCAAATAGACAAATCGTTCCAACCAATGCACCTTACAACTTTGCTTGTCTTGAACACAAATGGTTGTTCTTTGATGAATTGTTGACTGAGGAGAGAGGTTCGATCTGATGGCCATATCACACTATCGAGGAGGATCACTAAGAATAGATCACATGCCCAACATAATCGAATTGTATGTTGACTTGGTAAAAACATGGATATGATCCTTTGACTAAGATATGTGCTCCATGCATGGGTTTTTTAGTCGATTTGAGGGGTGGGTTACCATATTGATTCCATTCCTGACAAAACCCATGTTTTAGATCTCCTTCAAACTGACTGGGACCATTCAGACCATGGAATGAATACGAGAATTATGAGAGTGCACTGCAATAGGAAATTTCTGGCTACAAGTGTTGGAAAATTGGTTGTCATTGATGTCAACCTCATAAGAAGACATAAAGAAAAGCCTGAAATCCTCTGAAAGTGAAAATTATGTGTCCACTTGAAGAAGCCTTGAAGAGCCTTGAAGGAGCCTTGAAATACGTGTATATAACTCTAAAGTGGTCCCCTTATGGACTAGATTTTAAGCATTGCCCTCACAGGATGAGATAACATGTGGTTGTTTCCACATTCCCAATTTGAATTGTACACAAATGGAGCCTTCAAGGAGCCTTGAATAAGCCCTAAAACCAAGTAAATAATCCCCCAAATTCAAGTGAAAAATACCCTAAAGCCAAGAGAAGAAGCCACTAAAGTCAAGTAAAGAAGTCCATAAGGTTGTCCATCCTTAAGGAAGAGGTGTGACCCTTAGTCACAACCCCTCATGTGGAGAAGACTCATATAAATAAGAGGAGCCTCATTTGGAATTTGGATCACACAAATTCTACCTAGCCAAGGAAGAGGAGCAAATTTCAACCTAGAGGAGAAAATTTCCAAGGGAAGATAAAGTGAAGAAGGGAGGAATTCCAAGGGAAGATGAAGTCTTGTGATGATTTTTTCCAAGGTTTTCTTTGAAGGTCATCTTGGAATTTTCGATATAACATTTTTTCTAGACTAATTCAGATAATGAAACTTGGATATGTTTCATAAGAGATAGCGAAGAATCTTAGGCATGAATTCCAGGTCTTGTCTCATTACAAGTTTGGAGTTATACTTAGTGGAAGTTGAGGTTTTTAAAACTAGGGTTTTCTTCTTCAAAACAAGTCATCTTGTCATTTTCACTTTAACATTTTTTTGGGGATGATTCAAGGAGATAAACTTGGACAAATTTTAGAGAATATATTCAAGAATATTTGCTATAATTTTCAGATTATGATTCATTATAGGTACAGAGTTATACTTGTTGGAAGTTTGGGTTTTGTGACTAATCTAGAAACTAGTCTCAAATAGGTGTTTGACATAAAATGGTTATATATGAAGCTTGGTAGGTCCAAATTGTATTCCACTTGTTGTATTAGAAGGAGAAAAAATCCTTAGGTCTAAGTTTCAAAATCAGAAACATAAAATTGAGCTCGTGGTGAATATTGCAAGTTTGCAGATTTGAGGTTCTAAGCAATTTTGTATGCAGATTTAAGAAGTGTTTTTGGGATTGTATTTGAAGGTTTATTTGATCATGTATCATCATTTAAAATATTCCAAGGAGATTGGTATCTCCTTCCAGTAGGTGTTGGAAAACTCAGGGAGTGGGTGATTCCTTTAAGTTGGTGCTTGTAAAATCTTTAAACTACTTAAGAAAAAAATTTGTGGTTACTTAAGAACAGAATAGGAAAATCCATCCAGAAGAGAAGAAACTTTCAAAGCCTATAAGAAGAAAAGAAAGAACAATACAAGGTCAAAACCATTCTCCAACAATAGTGATGATTCATACAATGAAGAAGAATCCAACTTTGTGAGAAAGATGAAAAGAGGAACTAGAAAGTCCACCCTCGCACACTCCTTGTGCTACTGAGTATTTCGTTAAACTCAGATCCGATAAGTTTTCTTGGAAAGAAAACTCTCTACGCTCGCCTTGCATTCTTATGTTCGATGCACACCTTGCAGAGCCTACAGAGTATTCAACAACTCTGTGAGTGTCTTCTCTTCAACATTTCCCTTTCCTCAGAACTCGAAATAGAGTTCGTCTGTGCACTCTATGCACTCGCTCAACGCCCTCCTGGCAGAGCTTTACAGAACCTTCAGTAGTTTTGTTTCTTCTATGTTCCTTCCTCTGCACAGTCTTACCTCCAAGGTGTTCAATAACCTTGAGGCTTCCTCTTTGAGTCAATGACTTCAGCTGGTGTGTCCTCCTGGCAAATGTATTTGTCTGAAATTCCACAGAATTCAGAAGTGCACTCCTTGCACTGGCTTGCAGAACCCGCAGTATTTTGTCGTGCAACCTATTGCATGAAGCCTAAAAGAACCCAAACCTGAAATCAAAGAACTCACAGATAGGAAAACCTATCTATGTCCTGCAGATGGAACTTAACATACATCTATAGCATATCATCAACACATAAATACATTCATTCATGAACTCACAAACACATGAACAACAACATGCAGGAAAAAATGCTCTGTTTGTATTAATCAAGAATGCCTGATTACAATGTGTTCGAGATCGGATTGCAACAGAGTCTCGACTCTTATCTTCTCCCTATTCTCTCTTCTCTACCTCTCTACCAACTCCAATTTCTTCCTCTCCTTACAAAAAATGAGGGCTCTCTCGAGCTTATCCTCCACCTCACCATCTCTGAGCTATCGCTATCACAGAGCGGCTCCTACGACTACATTACATAAATGGATGTCCAGTCCTGACTGATATGGACCTAGTTGCAGGTAACCATTAAAGGAAACATCAACCACTACCTGTACAAAGGCATGATCTGGCATTAAAAGCCTTACAACATTTATTGAAATTTCGGATTTCAAAATTGAGAGGACTGTGCCTCTCCCTTTCTCCATTAATGTGTGTTGGATGTGCTGGCTGGCTGGCATGTTGCTGACGTGGAGTGATGCTCCTGCATCATACTCCTCAGCTGGAAAAATCATGAGCTCTTTCTCATGAGCTCCTCTTCTCCAGTGTTGAAATCCACCTGGATCCCAAACTTTCCCTTGGAGTTGTCCATCTTCTCCTCTGCTTCGTTGTTGTTGTTGTTGTTGCCCTGTTGCTCTTGCAGGATCCCTTCTACTCAACTTCCCATTGCTGGAAATCTCTATTGCTGAATTCAACATCAGCCTTCTAATTTCCTCTATCACCTTGTCCACCTGCTCCAGTGGTTTGTTCTCTGTACGCAGTCTTCTCTGCTGCAATTCCTTCATCTCAGTGGGTAGATCAACTCGATCCACCATGCTTTCTTTATCTCTCTTTGTGGCACTATGTGGCCACTCTACTGCAGACACCAGCTCTGCAGTCTCCTCACCGAACTGTTGCTCAGCTTCTTCATGTGGCAGTTTTGTTGCTTCCATTTCTCCTTCTGGAATACTTCTAGCTTCTTCCAGCTTCTCCTGGGGCTAGTATGCTCCACTACCTTCTTCCAACTTAGCCTGTTGGATGTGCAAATTTTGCACCATCAACCTTCTCTCCAGGGCTTCCAATTCTTCCCACAGATCAACAAAATCCGTGTTGTCTGCTTCTTCTTCTTCTATAGGATTCAGTGCTACAGTCATCTTTGTTTCAGCTTCCTGGTTGAAAATTTTGAGCCATTCTTTTGAATGCTCCTCCTTTTATCCTTGGGAAAACATCAGTGTCTGCTCCAATTCTTCCTCTTCTTCGACAGTATCTGCTGGTTGTATTTCTTCTGCTGCTGCATCTACAACACATGCTCTGGCCTCAACTGGGCTTTCTGGTAGGAATACCTCAATTCCCCCAATGATCAGAATTATGTTCTAATTCTCTTCTGTCAGCACTCCTTACTGATCTGAACTCTCCTATGAGTTCATGAGACTCTCAGACAGTCTCATCTCCTTTCCCCTGCCCACCTGGAAGTCTATGAGATCCAGTGATCCCATCTCATTGCCCACCTGGCAATCTGAACTTTCATCACTGCTCCCCTGGCAGTATGCGAGACCTTCTGCTGATCTCTCCCCATTGCCTACCTGGGAACTTGAAAGTTCACTTCTGCCCACCTAATAGTTTACAAGATCAATCGATCCCATCTTCATCAGCACTCCTTGCTAACCCGAACTCATCCCTGAGTTCATGAGACTTTCATACAGTCTCGTCTGCTCTCCCTTGCCCACTTGGCAATATGGGATTTTTGTCCTGCCCACCTGGCAGTTTATGAGATCTTCAGCTAATCTCATACCATTTCCCTCATGGCAATATGAATTTCCACTTCTATCCTCCTGACAGTCTATGAGATCCTCCAATGATCTCATTTCATTGCCCACTTGGCAATTGGAAAATTCATCCCTGCCCTCCTGGCAGTTTATGAGACCTGAAACTGATCTCTCTTCCTCATCACTAAGGGTTTCTCCAATTCCTGGCTCACAGATGCAAACCAACTCTGTCTCACTGAGGCTTTCAGCGCACCTCAACCATATTTTCAATAGTCTTTGTTGTCATTTGGCCAACAACTCCTTGACTGGCCACCTCACCTTCTTTTTCATAAGCCATTCATACACCCATCGTGTTCTTGCACTCTGTTGCATTCGAAATGCAAGCTCCTCCATCCTCGCTCTTATCTCGGCAATTTCCTCACCGATTTCTGCTGGTGGTCTCCTCTTCCACCACGCTCATGGCCTTCAGTAGCCATCTCTATCTTTACCTTTTGTCTACCCTCCTGGAAAACTTATGGATCAGTCTACATCTGAGAGCATATCCATTTCCTCCTACAGCCCATTGCGTTGTCTATTGATTGTTGCACACCTGCAAACAATCACCACAGAGAATTTACACCCTGCTTCTCTCACCTGCTGTATACAGATGAATCTTTGCTTCTGATTCCACTTGTTGTTACCAGAATTTCTCCTCCTTCCCCTGAAGTCTACAGACGAAAATATCAGCTCGGATACCACTTGATGTGTATCAGATTGTATCCCTTCACATTCCTCCTCTTGTCTTTGATATGCAAACATAAAATCTGTTTCTTTGATACCACTTGATGGTGTATATCAGAGTATTTTCTTTATCTACTATGCCTCCCTCTGCCTACAGTCTACAGACAGAAAGTGGCTCTGATACCACTTGATGCAAACCCCCTACCTCTGCAGGGTCCACTGACCTCCCGGTCTCTGGATCGTTCAATTTTCTGAGCCAAAATGGCTCTTCAGGGTCCTGTTGGAACCCTTTGAACAAATCCACAGGTCCCTTTGTCCTCTGGCACAAGCCTTGAGAAAACCTATGCACGTGCTCCGCTTTCGGCGCTCTTCTTTGTTTCGAACTAACACACCTTCATGTTTTGGGTTTTCGGGACTCTTGCATGTGAGCTCTCCCAGGCTCCTTGTCCCTCCAACTCTCGGTCGTCGAAACGTCGAAATCCACCCGTAACTATGGTCTGCTTCTCGGGATTTCGGAATTCGCAATTTCGTGATTCCAGCTGCAGATGGTTCTTGGTCCTTCAAACTCCCGGACCCCAAAATGTCGAAATCTACCCGTGACCACATCTTCTTTTCGGGATTTCAGAATTCACGATTTTTCGATTCCGCGAGTCGGGACTCCCTGTCTCACGACTCCTTCGCTCTTGAAATCATGGTTGCCAAAATGACGAAAAGGGCTTAACAACTTGGCTCGTGTTATTCTGTCGTCGTCTGCTTTCTGGATTTCGTGACTTCGCAAGTCGGGACTCCACGTCTCTCGACTCCTGGCCTCTCGAACACCCGGGTTTCGAAATGCCAAAATGACGGTCCATGACCAAGCACTACCGGCTTTCGCGATTCGGGAAACTGCGATACAAGTGTTCCCCCTGTTCTCTATCTTTCGAACCCCCTGTTCCCGAAATGTCGAAATCTCTCCCTCTGAAAAATCAACTGCCCAGTCCTCCTAGAACCAAAATCTTTCGGGCCTTTTCCTGAACCCTTGACCTCTTTCCACGTGTCCTCCTTGATGGACGATCCTGGTCCTTTCACGAATTCTCTTTTCGTGATTTCTGGAGACTCTTTACTCTTGGTCTCCGGGTGTCCGAATCCCCGAAATGTGGATCTCTTGACACACATCCTCTGAGATGGACAGTTCTGATTCTTTTGGGACTTCGACGAGTCCTCTACTTTGCTTCTATGAGGGTTAAACCTCATTCTCCTCTTTCCAGATCCGATGGTTATCGATCCTTTACGCAAGATCTGACGGTCATGATCTGATCTTCTGTGCACCTCCTATGTACGCTCCTCCTATGCACGTATCCATGATCCAGCAGCTCTCGGGCCACTATGATCCAGATCCAACGGCTGGCGTGATTTCGTGCACCAGGATTTCGTGATGCAATGACTCCAAAATCCCATGCCACTCCAAACCCCGAACTCTGAAATGTCGAAATGCCGAACTCCTGAGCTTTGTCGACTTTGAAACCTCAAAGAGTTTCTCGACCTTTTTCTCCTTTCTTTTGTTGCTCTGTGCGCAAAGGCATTGTTCCTCCTGAGCTTCAGGAGTTAGAATAAGTCCACCCTCGCACACTCCTTGTGCTACTGAGTATTTTTCTAAACTCAGATCCGAGAAGTTTCCTTGAAAAGAAAACTCTCTACGCCCACCTAGCGTTCTTCTGCTTGATGCACACCTTGCAGAGCCTACAGAGTATTCAACAACTCTGTCAGTGTCTTCTCTTCGACACTTCCCTTTCCTCAGAACTCGAAATAGAGTTCTTCTGTGCACTCTATGCACTTGCTCAATGCCCTCCTGGCAGAGCTTTACAAAACCTTTAGTAGTTTTGTTTCTTCTCTGTGCCTTCCTCTGCACAGTCTTACCTCCAAGGTGTTCAGCAACCTTGAGGCTTCCTCTTTGAGTCAATGACTTCAGCTGGTGTGCCCTCCTGGAAAACGTCTTTGTCTAAAACTCCACATAATTCAGAAGTGCACTCCTTGCACTGGCTTGCAGAACCCGCAGTATTCTGTCGTGAAACCTCTTGCATGAAGCCTCAAAGAACCCAAACCTGAAATCAAAGAACTCAAAGATAGGAAAACCTATCTATCTCCTGCAGATGGAACTTAACATACATCTACAACATATCATCAACACATAAAGACATTCATTCATGAACTCACAAACACATGAACAACAACATGCAGGAAAATTTGCTCTCTTTATATTAATCAAGAATGCCTGATTACAATGTGTTCGAGCTCGGAATGCAATAGAGTCTCGACTCTTCTCTTCTCCCTATTCTCTCTTCTCTACCTCTCTACTGACTCCAATTTCTTCCTCTCCTTACAAAAATTGATGGCTCTCTCGAGCTTATCCTTCACCTCACTGTCTATGAGTTATCACTATCACAGAGCGAATCCTACGACTACATTACATAAATGGATGTCCAGTCCTGACTGATCTGGACCTAGTTGCAGGTAACCATTAAAGGAAACCTCAACCACTAGTTGTACAAAGACATGATATGGCATTAAAAGCCTTACAACATTTATTGAAATTTTGGATTTCAAAATTGAGAGGGTTGCGCCTCCCCCTTTCTCCATTAATGTGTGTTGGATGTGTTGGATAGTTGGCACGCTGCTGACGTGGAGTGATGCTCTTGCATCATTTTTCCCTATCTATGATTGATTTGGGAGAAGTAGAGTAACCTTCGTCCCTAATTTTAGCTAAGACGGAAGGCTGTCAAGCTCTAAAAGCATGAAAAATGGCTACTGCTGAGCCATGAGAAACCTGTGGTAAGCCATGAATGCCTAGAATATATTGTGTTGAGGTAACACAAGTCGGAGGGATGACTCGGCAGAGCAAGTCTGAGGGATGCCTCTACTGTAAGACTCGACAGAGTCTCTAGAATTCTTCATGTGCGAGAAAACCTTGGCAAGGCAAGATGGATCACCTGAGGGACTGTATAGTAGAGAAGGGGATGTCTGAGCTGGGGCCTGGAGGGTGAGTGATCGCAAGGAAGAGGAGACCTTAATATTTCTTGTAAACTATTGATCGGGATCATGCACACGATGGGTAGTTCTTCCTGTGCGAGAAAACCTTGGCAAGGCAAGATGGATCACCCGAGGGACTGTATAGCA
>SNQJ01S0235045.1:0-13927 GCA_010110895.2 Picea sitchensis | reverse complement strand
GTGTTCAGAGCATATTAATTAGCCAAAAATGATTATTCAATCACAGAAAACAAACATAGGCTCACCAAACCATGTCCTCGATCAATGAGGGCTTAAAGCTCCCTAGAGCTTCCTGAAACTTCAATGGTGAAAAACATGTAGAAAAATTATTCAAATGGCCTTGATAACAGCACCAATGGATCCAAGACGTCCAAAAACCCCTAGCTGGGCTTTTACGGCACCTCAATCGGCCAAAAAATGAAGAAGTTAGGCCTCCTCCATTTTCCTCCTTCAACCATGCTGAAACTGGTTCGCCAAAATGCACCCTTGTTGCATGAACCCAGCACACACGCCATTTAAGTAGTAAAAAACCCGGCACCGGGCGCAATCGCGCCAATGGTGCAAACCGTAGGACGGTTAGGGCACCTCCAGCCCCTAACCGCCTAGCACCTGGGCATATGGTGGGTCATATGACCTCGCGCATAAACAAAAGGGGCTAAACACCGTTGAACACCAAAACCCGTGCGCCAAAGGTTAAGGTCACATGGCATAACACAAAGGAACCATGAGCTACAAGTTTTTAAAAACCCCGCACGCATGCTCCATTTATAAACCAACGGTCATATATATAAATACATGCGACCGGGGGCTGGGGCTAAGCCCCAGCCCGGTCGCGCCCATATCATAAATTAATGTAATTTAAATACAATGAAACCCGTAGTATTAACAAGCACCAATGGATGGCGCGATGGTAGGGCGGCCATGGTCAAAGCTTACATCGGTGGGGAGGTCCGGGGGTTGAACCCCACGGACTCCATAAAACTTTTAACAAGCAAACATACCAGGGTGCCACGTGGCAGCCCATGATTGGGCCACGTGGCACCCAATCATTTGACCAAACAATGCCACATGTCAAGATACCATTCGACCTCAACTGCCAACCAAAATCTGCCATGTCATAGTATGGATGTATGGTCAAGCCACGTCACCTTTTCCAAGTCAGCATACAGTCATGCCACGTCAGCATCCGTACGGACTGTACGGACTGCACAGTCGATACTTTTTTTACCTGTTTGGTGATTCGAACAGATCGCTATATCTCTCGCTCTCGACGTTCGTTTGAGACAAAACGAGTTGCGTTGGATTCGTGATGACGAGGGATACGCTCTCGTTGGTTTTGAATCAATTCCAAGAATGTTGATTTTTTGGCTAAAATTTGACCCCTGGTCCAGATTTTGATCAAGAGGGGAGAAATACCCATGTCCCAACAAAAAGTTCCCTATAGATGAGGAGTAGAAGGACACATAAACTGTTGTTACCACCATTCCTTGAAGAACGTCTTGTAGGAACACAAAGATAGTGGGATCCGGTTGACAAGGTCATCTCCTACCTTAAGGAGTATTAGGCGCTAGAGGAGGAGGTCTAGGAAGCCATGTCTTACATTGAATATTGTAACCTCAGAATGAGAAACAAGTCTAGGATGGGCCCGGGCCAGTAGAATTTTGATCTTAAGTGCAAGATAGGTAATTTAACGGTGCCATCCTTTGATAGATATTCCAAGAGCACAGGCAGAGCATGGGTGCACAAGTTGGATACTTACTTCCAACTTAACCCAATGATAGAGGCATAGGAAATCAAGTTTTCCACCCTACACTTATATGGAGAGGCTCATGAGTGGTGGTACCATGGGTTATTAACATTAGGGCATTCCAACATCACATCAAATGAGGATTTCACCCAAATATTAATGGACAGGTTCAATAGGAAGGATCCTGAGATCCACTTCAGGGGGTTAGTGCAATTGAAGCAGACAGGTACACTAGAGGCATACATCATTGAGTTTCAAAGGATGGAAGTTATGATGACTGATATTTCTAAGCAGAGATTGGTGATGTTATTCACTAAGGGATTAGTTGAACCCTTGAGAGGCTGGGTGAAGGCCTTTTGAACGATCATACTAGAGGATGCAATCATGAATATCTAAGACATTCCAGATATGACAACCAATAAGGCACCAGTAAAACCATTTATTCCACAAAAGAGTCATGTGACAAAGATTCCCTAGAAAACATGGATGAGGAAGGACAGGATGGATGAGGAGACTCAGAGAGATTTGAGGACAAATAAGCTCTTCTATAGTTGTAAGGAACCATGGGAGTTGGTTCATTGATGTCTAGGAAAAGGTAAAGTCCATTACATTGAGGTGGTTTCCAACGAGGAGGATGACAGTGATGATGAGGACATTGGAAAAAACAGTGGTGAGCCATCACACCTTGATACTACAGAGCAAGCATCATTGCAGGAGAGCACCAAGGGAGTGATGATTGCCACACTTTTAGGAGTCCCCAAATATTACACCCTCGAGGTCAGAGGAATTTTGTAGGGATAGAGGGTTACATCATTAATTGATGGTGGGGCCACCCACAACTTCATTGATGTTGCACTTGTCACCAGAAGACACATCCTTGCAGAGGACTTTTAGGGATTTAATGTGGTAGTAGTATATGTGTAAAACATGTACTTAGAGGATCAATAGATTGAATGTGACAATGGGAAACTATACATTGACAGATGACTTTTACGTTGTGGATTTGGTAGACACCATGTGGTGTTAGGAGTTTAGTGGTTGTACTCATTGGGAGATATCCACGCGAACTATCAGGAAATGAGGATGGAGTTCAGAGATAAATATGGTCATCAAGTTATTCTAAGAGGTATGACATCAGGAGTACCTAAGATCATATCAAATAAACACATGGAGGCCATTTTTCAGACACATGGACATGGCTTACACAAAAGAGTGCTTGATCACCATGTAGAAACCATCTTAGAATAACCAACACTATCATGTGTACATACAAGAGTTTATTGGGAAGCATGACAGATTGTTCATGTCGCTAACCAGTAGGGAGACCTTCGGACAAAGGATTTGAGCATGTCATTGAGTTGGAAGAAGGGAAAAATCTCGTGATCACCGCACCATACAAGCATCTGAAGAAGTTTAAGGACGAGATAGAGAAGTCCATACATGAGTTGTTGGAGATGGGACACATCTAACCAAGTTCTAGTCCCTTTTCTTCTTTAGTGGTATTAGTGAAGAAGAAGGATGCCATGATGAGGATGTGCATCGACTATAGGGAATTAAACAAGAAAACCATCAAGAACTGGTACTCGATACCCAAGATTGATGAGATGATAAATGAGTTACATGGGGTGATGTAATTTTCGAAGATTGATCTTCGATCAGGGTACCATTAGATCAGGGTTAGAGAGGAGGAAATTCATAAGACAACATGCATATGTCACTACGGGCACTACAAGTTTCTAGTCATGCCCTTTGGGCTGACTAACACACCTGCTACCTTCCAATCATGTATGAACCATATCTTCAACAAGAAGTTGAGGAAGTTCTTAGTGGTATTATTTGGTGATATATTGATCTACAATAGGACTTGGGAGGAACATTTGAAGCACGTGGACGAGATCCTCACCATTATGGAGGAGTAGTCACTTTTTTCCAAGGAGGAAAATTGTGAGTTTGGGTTGACAAAGATCCTCTATATGGGTCATGTGATTGGTGTCAAGGAAGTAAAGGTGCATCAGGAGAATATTTATACAATATTAGATTGGTTGACCCCCATATCACTCATAGAGTTGTGAGGATTATTTAGACTATGCAGCTATTACAAGCGCTTTGTGAAAGGATTTTCACAACTGGGTGCGCCATTGATAGAACTCACCAAGAAGTGGGGGGTCTGATGGTCAGAGGACACATAGGTAGCATTCAACAGAATGAAGAAGGTGATGATCACTTGCCCAGTATTAGCACTCCCAAATTTCACACAAAGTTTTGTACTAGAGTGTGATGCATCCGGTGAGGGGATAGGAGCGGTGTTGATGCAGAATTGAAACCTAATAAATTTTGAGAGAAAAATGGTGAGGGAGACGAAGAATATCTACCCTATCTATGATAAGGATATGTTGGCCATCATGCATGCATTGGCCAAGTTTAGACAGTATCTGGTGGGAGGACGCTTTGTAGTTAGGAATGAACACAACAACTTGAGATATTTCTTGCAACAACGAGACTTGAACAAGAGGCAACATAAGTGGGTGAGTAAGGTTCAGGAATATGATTTTGACATTGAGTGTGTAAAGGGAAAGAAGAACGTAGTTTATAACTCCCTATCCAGGAGACAATTATCCTTCTTCATGACACATATCTCAATGGACTGAAAGTTCATTCTCTTGGTGGAGTACTCCAACAATACCTTCACCTGTGAGCTAATGGAGGGTATTATTTAGGATGACAGGTACAAGGTAGTGGATGACATCATCTACTTCAAAGAAAGGATCTATATTATCCCTGAGTCCACACTCAAGGATATTATTTTGAGGGTGGTACATGATTCACCACTAGTAGGGAACCTAGGGTATCTGAAGACCTACATGAAGGTGAGGGAGATATTCTCTCTGAAGGGTCTCAAGGGGGACGTGATTCGATATGTTAGAGAGTGCAAGACTTGTCAGTAGAACAAGTCAAAGATTACACATCATGCAGGGTTTCTTCAACCATTGTTGAGTCTCGATCAAAAATGGGAAAGCATTTCCATGGATTTCATTACAGGGTTGCGGAAGGTACATGGCAAGAATTATATCTTCATTGATGACAAAGACGTCTCCTACGCCCGTCCACAGGATCGTTCAATTTCTCTGTGAGCCTAAGAGGCTCCTTGGATTCCCCAAACGGAATCTCTGCTAAAAACCCGACCCAGTCCACAGGTCCTTTCTTCTTTCCTCACGGCCTCTACATGAACCGTGAACAATTTCCCCGACGTTAAATTTTGGGGTTCGGGATTTCCTAATGCCCAAGGTCAAGAGTCTCTCCTCACTTGAACTCCCGACTACCGATTCTCCGACGCACCCTTTTCTCCACGCGCTGGCCCTCCTGGTTCAGTTCCCACCATATGACCACTGCCTCCGTGACCATGGCCTTACCTCCTTTCGTGGCTACTCCTATCGGGGTTTCGACATTTGCAATGTCAAAACGCACACGTTCTTAGGATTCCCGATCTTCCGATCCATGATACGCTATAACTTCAGCTAGCCCTCCTGGCTCAGCTCCTGGTCCACGTGACCACTACCCCGTGACCGTAGTCAAACTCTCTTGTCGAGGTTTCGGGGTTTCCAATGGCTAAATTCATACACCCACGAAATTCTCGACTCCTCGAATCCTGACTCTTTGTCGTGCTGACAGCTGGCTTCCACTATGGCTCCTTCCTCTACCGTGATGTGCTGACAACTATTCCCCACTGATCGGGGTTTCGCGTTTCGCGATTTCAAAGTGCACAAGCAACTTGTCACCAGGATCACCGATATCCCGATGAGCCGAACTCCGATGGACAGCTTCCTTGTCGGGGTTTTTCCCGATGACGCTGATCTCCTCCACGCATCCCTCCAGATGGACGGTCCCAATTCCTCCGAGATTTCAAGACTTTCGAAGTCCTGTTTCCTTCGACCTTAGGAACTCCGATTTCCCGATGGCCAATATGCCGACTCTCTTCGGATCTTTGCCACGTGTCCTCGCTAATGGACGACTCTGATCTCGTCGGTGTTTCGAGACCTGTGATGCCTCAGTTCTCACGACCTCGAGAATCCCAATTTCCCGAGTGCCGATATCCCGATGGCTCCACCCCTTGTCGAGATTTCTCCTCCTGTTCACGAGGACTTAAATCCCTCGCGACTTTAGCATATCTGACGGCTGTCGGCAATCCTGCACCAGATCTGACGGCCCAGATCCTTCCTCCTCGATGCTGACTTCAGAGACTAAACTCCGAGTATCTTCTCCCGATCCAACAACTTACGTGATTTCTATTTCACATCTGATGGCTGTCAATCCTCTCCTTCTGTAGGCTCCTCCTGAGCTTCTTCTGGACGTAGAAATCAACGGTCCAGATCTCTCTCCTCCGCCGATCTGACGGTTGTAGCTGCTCCTCCAAAGCTTCCTACGCTTTCTTCCTACCTTGGGAGAATTTCCAAGGTTCCAAAGGCCTCGACCTTTGTCTTCTCTTCTCTCTCTGTGAACTCCTTCACCTTGAGCTTCGTTGCGCGTATACAACGCTGACCCTCCTGAAATTTCGTCTTCGAATCCTTGGAGGATTCTTCAACTTTTGTACTCCTTGCAGAGTCTCCTCACGCACACGATGGTGTTGTCCCTCCTGAGATTTGGGTACTCTGAACTCTTACAAAGAGTTCCTATCTGCACATAGACTCAAATGCCCACTTGGCAGAGTGTTTTCTTCCACAGAACATTCAACAATTCTGTCTTCTTCTCCTATGCACCTATGCACCTGCCCAATGCCCACCTGGCAGAGCCTTCCAGAATCCTCAATGACTCTGCTTCTCCTTCAAACTCTCAGCAGAGTTCTTCCTCCATCACCTCATACTTACGCTCAATCCCACCTGGCAGAGCTTCACATAACTCCTCAGAGCTTCTGTCTGAACTCACAACTGAGTTCCTCCAACTGTACCTTGTGCATATGCTCAATGCCCACTTGGCAGAGCTCTACAGAATTCACAGCAGAATTCTGTCTGCAACTGTGTTTCTCATACACAGCCTTGCCTCCAAGGTATTCAACAACCTTGAGGTCTTTTTCCTTTGAGTCGTTGACTCCAGTTCTTGTGCCGCAACACGTCTTTGTCTGACTCCGCAGAGTTCAGAAGTGCATCCTCTGTGCACGGCTCTCAGAACCCACGGTGTTCTGTCACACCCTCCTGGTGTGAAGCCTCAAAGACCCTCACCTGAAATCAACCAAACCCTGCAAATTCACAACTACAACATACATTCGCAACATAAAAGGAACAGTCACCGACATCCATATAACACAGAACTCATGCAGGAAAAACTGTTGTTTGTATTAAAAATGGAAAAAATGCCTGTATCTTTACAATGGAGTTCCTGAGTTATCTCGGCTCTCCTCAACTTTGCTCATCTATCGCATCTAGCTACCAAAATGAGATCTCAAAATCTCTTTTACCTGAGGGTCTCATCGAGCGCTTCCCTCCAGGTCTACCTACCCTATTCAATTACAATAAATGGATGTCTAGTCCAGCATTTGGACCTAGATCTCAGCCGATCTAGCATTAAAGACGATCTACCTAACGCTTGCATAAAAGCACGGCTTCTCATGGCTCAACATCCTAAACACATTAAATTACATTCATTTCAAATTTAAATGAGGTTGCGCCTCCGTTTCAGCATTTGAATGCATGCGCGCTGACGCGGCTGGCTGGCTGGCTGGCTGACGTGGAGAGACGCTCCTGCATCATTCATGGTGGTGGATAGGTTGACCAAATATTTTCACTTATTTTCCATTCCTTCATAGTATAGCGCAACTTAGGTGGTGGACATATTCTTCGTGGAGATTTTCATACTTCATGATCTTCTGAGATACATAGTCAGTGACTGTGACAACATGTTTCCCAACACATTTTGGTAGGATTTGTTCAAGTTACCAGGGACGTAGCTGACACCTAGTACCAACTATCATCCTCGGATAGATGGACAGATTGAGATCATGAATAAGTGGATCAAGGGATACCTGCAAAACTATGCGTTCGGACACTAAAGGATGTGGATGAAGTGGTTGCATCTTGGATAGCACTATTATAATACGACTTATCACATGTCCATCGAGATGAGTCCCTTTATGTAATTGTATGGATATGATTCCCCATCATTTGTATATTTTGAATTTTTGGAAAAAAGGCCCCCCAAGGCCAAAGATTGGTTGCAGGAGAGTCAAGACATCTTGAAATTCCTAAAGGAGAACTTGCAGGTCGCTCAGAATCAACAAAAGTTGTATGCAAAAAGGAACTGATTGGAGCGCATCTTCATGGTTTGGGATTTAGTATTTCTCATGTTGCATCCCTATAGACAATCTTCGTTGAAGAAGAGTGGCACATAAAAACCGAAGCCTCGTTTCTATGGACCATATAGGGTGATCAGGAGATTCAGAGAGGTATAATATGAGTTGGAGTTTCCTAATGGTAGAAACATCCATAACATCTTCCATGTGTCTAGCCTCAAGAAGGCATTGGGACATCAGGTCACCCCTTTAGTAGATCTTCCCCCACTAGATGAGGAAGGATAGTTGGCTCCGACTCTAGAGAGGATTATTGATAGTAGAGAGGAGGATGAGGAGCAGTGTCATTTGAGAGTACTTGGTCATATGGAGATGGTTTCCCACTAAGGACGCCACTTGGGAGAGATCATATTATACACCATCATGATTAGGAGTTGCTTAGGGACAAGAAATCTCATAAAGGGAGGATTGTGATGTCCCCTTCCTCTTGATCGAAGTAAAAGATGACTTAGTATCCTATGTGAATCTTGTAGGCTATAGCTAGTGGGAAAATGGGAGTCACGGGGATTTTTTTAGTGTCACTGGGTGGAAAATATTATATTCATAAAGTGACATTAAATAAAACTAATTATTAATCACTTAAGCATTAAAAATTAATTTTTAATGTTTAAGTAACAATTAAAGGAGAAATAAGGTAAGGGTTTGATTTGGTCAAAAAGGGGAATATCTAGAAGGCTCAGAGGAAGAATAAAAGGAGGGTTAGCCTCTCGATTTAGGATTGTGATTTGATTATTCTCTTGTATGGTGCTCTTGGAGCCATTGTTTTGTTAGGTTTTAGAAAAACCCTTCCACTGATTGGTTTGGTTTCGGTGGTGCAATACCCACCCTTCTAAACAAGAGGGAAACCCATCTAGGGTTTTCCATTGGAACTTCAATATTGTTCATCTTCATTTTGGGCTAATAGTTTGTAGGCAATTTGGAAGTGAGATGACTTGCATAAGGGATTTGTGGAGTCATCTTACAATAGTGACCCATCATTGCTACAAGATAGTGGGCATCTAGAGAACATGTGAGGTTTTTTGGGAGGTCATGACACTAGGAGAGGCGACCTAAGGGGTTCAAACTCCTGTCCAAATGATCTGTGGGTTCTCTGAGGAGGTTTAGGACATGCCGTGAGAACTTAGAGCAGACCGAGTAAAGTAAAAGAGGCAGTGAGACCTCTTGTACATAGCTGTGAGGATCCTGTAACGGGTCAAGGAGGTTAATTTATTGATTGGGGCTTGTAGAAGGGACGTAGGGATTTGGAGAGGGTTGCGAGGCCATCTATATTGATAGCCAGGACTAGGAGGGGGGGGCGAGAGCCTAAATAGTAGACATAGAGGGTTATGGAGGGAAAAAACCCTTGTTTGCTAAAACATAGGAGAATGGAAGGCAGGGTGTAAGGATTGGTGAGATTTGAGTGGTTCAATAGTATTTCTTGGAAAGACCATTGGCAACACTGCAAGTTTTTATTGATTTCTATAGTGTGGTGCAACTTCTACAACATCTAGAGTATTCTATTTTTTCATTATTTTATTCTAGATTATGTTCATAATAAAGATGCCAAGTTATCTCTCCATTTTATTTTATTTTTGTGTGTAATTTGACGTATGCACTATGTGTATGCACTATGTTTCACAAATTCTCTATGGTAATGTACATACACACTACTTGTTACAACTAGTTAACATTCACACAACATTGTAAGTCAAGTATTTGACGAAACACATCATAAAAAAAAAAAAATCATAAATATTCTTGCATATCACTGGGACATTACATATTATCACTTTCTACCTCCATTATTTTTATTCCATAGGAGGAGCTTGAAATCGATAGATCCTTAAAGAACATGGATGAATAAATTATGCACATTCTTACTTGTGGTGGTTTGGATTTCTAAAAATGTTTTATATTTATTTAAATGTGATGTAGAGGATGGTCCTCCTAAGAAATAAATTTTAAGAGGATTTAGTTCATTCTTGTTGTGCCAGTTTGGTGATAATTTGTAATGATGGTTGTGATAATGGCTTAAATTTATAGTCGTTGTTGTGATAATGATTAGCTTGTTGATATGATGGAAAATTTTATAATTTTCAAATGTGATGAGCATAAATATTTTAAAGTTTTTATAAATGTGGAGGTTTTGAGATTGAGAGTGGAAAGTCCTCCTTGGTTCATGGTTGAAAAAGTACAAAAATAAACAAATCTAAATGATAGAGTAAGGAAGTTTATTAAACATGATACAAGAATTTAACAATTTTTTTCAACTGATAATTTTATCAGATATATTTTAGTTTATATGTGTGTGTGGGGTGAGGGGTAGTTTTTAATTATATTATACATGCATAATTAATCTGAGTGTGTAGATAATAGGGGTAGTTTTAATCTAAGTGGGTTTAATGGTTAAGAACATGTATTTCCTCCCGTGAGTTTACAAGTTCAAATCTAGAGGTGGTAGGGTATGTATACCTTCGTAGAATTTAGCAGTCAAATTTTGCGCGGAGGGGACCCTTTTCCCACAAACAAAGGGGTCTCATACACCAATTTCGTGAATTTATGTATATTAAAATTACAAATTTTAATAATTTTTTACATTTTAAAAATATTGTTTATATAATAATAATAATCTAATTTTAAAGTCACTATTAAGTCAAACATCAAATTGGGATATGATATTTCCTTATTTGTGAACAAAAGATCTCCTTTATGCAATGATTTGATTGCTAAAGTTTATAAAAATATATATATCCTACTCTCCTCTAGATTTGAACTTATAATCTTTTAATTTTTTATTTACATAGATATCACATACTACTCCCTTCTAGATTTAAACTTATAACCTTTTATGTACATAATTACCAAAATTACCTCATACTGAAGTAACTCCCCTCCACAATCATTATGAAATAAAAAGTTAGTTGAAACCTTTTAATGCTATTTTAGCATGTTTGTTTTTGTTTTGCACGGGCATTATTTGCATTGTTTGTGAGAAGGAAAGAATTGTGACATGGGTTCACTTAGACTGACTCTAACGAAAGTGCCACTTTATGTTATAATTATCTTAGAATATGTTGAATATCACTATGTTTTTAACAATATTGTTTTGTTACGTTGTTGTGTTATGAGAGGTGTATGGAAGTTGTTATGTGTTACGATAGGTGTATAGATGTTGAGAGGTGTATAGATGTTGTTATAGTAAATCATGATTTGTGTTTGGCTTCTTTTATATTTACTTGGGATTTTGGACATGTATTTTCGCATTAATACAAGTTTGGTACTTTGTTGCTTTCTATTTATCTACATTTTTATAGGTAAATATCTTTAATAAATGGTTCAAAGGTTTATTTAATATTTGAAAAAGTAGTTTTATTTCATGAAAAAGATAGTTAGAAAACTTTGGATTAGATTGCATTGTCACTATTTTATAAGTCGATTTCCTATTTTAATAAGATTTAGTCGTGTTTTTCAAAATTTTACAAGTGAATCTTTCAAGTTTGGAAGCTCTATCTTCAAGATAAAAATCTTATCATTTTTTTTTGTTGACTTGGAATATTTTTTTAGAATTTGTCCAAGACAAAGATATAGTCCTCCATTATGACCATGGGTTTGTGGGTTGTTCAAAGTTCTCCATTTCATTTTGTTTATCTCTTTGAATCATTAAATTTAATCTTTGTGTACTTGCATTCTAGGTTATAGAATCTTTGGCATTCAATGGAAATGTTTAGTGGAACTCAATTTCTACTCCTTATAAATCAATAGTAAGCATATCATAATCTATGTTGGAATTTTTTATATATCTAGTGGAATCGACAACTTGGGCGAGGTCATACTCATGTGAAAAAGGGTTGATTTCGGCCGCTACCACTATAACCTCTAGGAGTACCCACATTGCCCCACATGCGACATACAGGGCTAGTCAAGGTTTGAACCAATGACTTCAAAGGGAGTGCCTTAACAATGTACTTTGTCGCCAATCGGTCTACACCTCAAGGGACATATCACAACCTATGTTAGGATCTATATAGAAGTGAATTTTGTTAAGGGCCCTCATGAGGACATCTCAATTAAGATTGCAAGTCGGGTTTAGAGAAAAAAATTAGATTATGATTAGGTACTTTCATATGCAAAACATGTTTCAAATATGGTCTCACGGTGGCTTCATGCACAAAGAAAAAAATGGACTAAGAAAAATCCTCCAATCCCTTGGGAAGAAATATTGAGAAATATTGAGAAGCACAACCATGGACCTACCTTGTGGACTAGTATGGAAGAACATTGTGACTTAATAGAAGTGGAAAGTGCCTTTATAACAAAATAAATTGAAAAAGATGAGGAAGCACCTACCAACATTCCTAAGAAGGAAGTTGTTAATGCAAAACATATCAAAGTAAATCCCCATACTATTGTTCATTTTGGGGAAGAACAACAAAGAGGAAGAATTCAAGTTAAGAATTGGAAAGGAAAAAAAAGGGCTCCATATTCAATAAAAAAAGTATCGAAATTAAAGTGTTTAAGCCATTTAGAGACAAATAATATCATAATTAAGAGAGAAAATTAGTAAATTAATTTTAAAAAGGGGCCATATCAACGCACAAATGATTTAAAGCTTTCAAGAATATTAAGTTTAGATAAAGTTTACTGAGAGTTTAGATAAAGTTTACTAAGATAATTATTTCCTAAATTTGTATCAATATGTAGTGCCCACCAAATATTTATGTAGGAAATAAACATTCACAAGTATAAAGTAGAGAATCCATTAGGTTATGATTTAGGGATAGATTGGAGTGGTTGTTATTACAATGAATCATGTTCAAATCTTCACGAGCATGATCCTTCCTACATGGAGTTTGTTGAATGTGGATATTGATATTGATGCAACTTTTGAGTAATGTAACCTCCAGTCAGTTATTGGGAATTTAAAATGTGCCATTCTTCACTCAAGTGCAAGAGGGTAGGGCACATTGTTATTAGTTTTATCGTCCCTCAAATAGATGAGTTCCCACACACACACATACATATAATTTTTATTTTTTAAAGGTTCAAACTTCATGAGAAAACCTCCAAGCACTTCCTCTCATTTTGCAAATGGTAGCTAATGTAAACTTGTCGACACTTGACTTGGTAAGAACATGGAATGATCAACCCCAAGATCGCCTACCCGAAGCTCAAAGCACTCAACCTAAAAACTCAAATGATGCTTCCTCATATTTGTGAATAGCATCCCTTGTAAACCTAATGGTGTAAACTAATGCGCCTCACTTAAAATATTCAAGTTGAATACACCTTAAATCAAAACTATTCAACTTCCCAACAACATTAACAACATCCTATTAAAATAACCCCTTAAACTATTTATAACATAAAAAACATTAAATTTATAAAAACTATTTCAAAACACCAAACACAACATATCTAACTATTTATTATCACATCATACACATTAGCTTTAGCTAAGATTAGCTTTAGGAGGGAGTGCATGAAGACTAGGGAGAAAGTTAGAGGAGGGCCTCGAAGGTTCACTAAAGAGTGAGAAAAAGGATGGGAAAATAGGGTTAAAGAGGGCTCATGGTGCACAAGTGGAGGAAGGCAGTGGCATTATGTGATGTTAGATGAGAGGGGAGCAATGATAATGAATGAGGGGGGGGGGGCTGTAGATTCATTTGACAATGTTCAAACTTCTAAACACTCCTTAAAACATTAAACAATACTATGACAATGATCTAATGGTTTATGGAATATGTTGGGTGAATGATATAGATCCTTCTCATTTTTGGATAAAGATCAATCCTTCTCCTAAAACTATCCCAAGGTTTTCCATAACATTTGCTTCTTGGTTTTGGTAGTATTTGATGTGAAAAGGGTTTATGCTTCTAAACTATTTTAAGAGGGGAAAGATCATATAAAGAGTTATGTTTACGGAGGCTGAGAATGATGGAGATTTGATTCAAAGAGTTGATAGGATGGTGGTTGGTCTCCAAGGATGAGGACATCCATTGAGGTTAACTCTCTTAACAATATGATCCCTTGGAAGACAACAAGGG
>SNQJ01S0235044.1:2857-13928 GCA_010110895.2 Picea sitchensis | reverse complement strand
ATGGTTAACCACTTTCCATAAATAGAAAGTTCTCCAATACTTTATCATTTAAATATTCCTTCTTGATTTTGTCACTTCACTTTATTATTTAAATAATCTTTTTTGACTTTGTCACTTTACTTTATCATTTAAATAATGATTTCTTCTTTTCAATCACTTTGACTTCTTTGACCATTTGGGGCTTCAAGCCAACATATGGTGGTCCTCCAACTTCGTAAGGCCATAACTCTCAAACCGTGAGGAATTATGTGACATTCCACATACCACCGGAAATGGCATGACACGCACTATCCATCTAGGATAGTTTCATGAACAACTTAATTTATCTTAATCTCATTATTCCACAATCAAGCATGGGTTCTCCAACCATTCTTCTAGTATAACTCAACCCTAAAGCGTCTTCCCGTGAGGGATTTCACCATAAGGGGACCACTTTGGAGTTCATCCATTTGTGTACCTTATCAACCATGATAATACCATTACATCAATCCAACTATATATCAATGAAAACTCATTGATCCATCTTTATCTATGCATCATATCAAAGATAACTTTTGATCCATATTCATTGATTGGTTTCCACTTGACATATATCATTCTCATCAAGGATAATACATATACATTGTTTATCAATCATTAGTCAATCAAGCCTCTCAATCAATTACTCAATCACTTGACATCAATCAATCAAACCATTGGCATCAATGACAACATGATCCAACAATCTCCCCCTTTGGCATTGATGGCAATACCAACATTGATATCAACACCAATTACCAATTATTGATGTCAACATGTAGATAAGTCATGCTCTACGTCAATAATCAATGTGACTATCTCTCCCAATCATCAATCACATCAATGTGACTATCTCTCCCCCTTTGACATCAATGGAAAAGGGCCATTTTCCTCTTGGGGCTGCTCCCCCTGCTTGAGCTTTCCTTGATTTTCCTCTGAATAATCTCTCCCCCTTTGAGCAAGGGATATCACTCTGATGTAAAACTGAAGATACATCGAACATACTCCTCTTGTGATCATCGCTCCCTCTGGAATTATGCCTCTGTGTTCTTTTTTCAAGTATAGGGCTCTTTTCTCAAGTATTTATCTATGCATATGATAAATCTCTCCTCCTATAATCATGGGAAAAAGAATGATTCCCCCTATGGGTATGTCTCCCCCTAACTTCTCTGCAATATGCTATAATATGAAGATACTTGGACCTGTCATGCATCAAACTCATGCCATACCAACCATTATGAAAAAGATACGTCAACAATAAAATAGAGAATCATGAGTAGAACATCAACCAAGTACATCTTGTACCATAATGTGTGCTTCATCATACACAAAACCCATGTACATCAACCATGTACATAAACAATGTGCCAAAAAGATATCATCCATGGAATGTATCCACCATATGCCAACATGTGCATCTACCAATATGCCAACCATGTGCATCCACCAAAATTCCATATATGAGTGTACCAAAACATGTACACCACCATGCACCAATACCGCAAAATGATGAATCCCATACATGCATACCAAATCCTCCATAAAAAATCTGCCAATCAACCTGCTAGTAGGTGCCTCTACCAATGTATTAGAAAAAAGTACCAATCATGCATCAACTATAGATCATCAATGATATACAACATGATCACCTCATTAACTCACCAACTACATGTCCCAATGTGTAGCCCATCCATATGCCAAATTCATGCATCAAGCCTTCCTATAATTAAGCTTCCATTACATCAAAATATATATCAATGAAACTTCAATATATGTACCAGCCATCTACACCAACAGATCAACATCAATCCATACTCATGGGTTAGTGCCATGCACCCGAGATTTTATTTTACATAATCCAATAGATGAACACTTAAACCTACAACAAATAGTGTCAGAACCTGCAACAAATAATGTCATAACCTGCAACAGAGTGGTATACCATCACATCAAGCTGCAACCCAAGTGCATTTCCTTTTTCCCAAGGCTTTACTACATATACGCGGCCTACTTCACAATAGACCGTGTATGTAAACGACCTATTTAAGGTCAGTCTGCATATGTATGCGACTGATACCACTGTCACCCACGTATACCTCAATATATGACTTATTTGAGCTTCCCTTAAGGATTTCATTATGTTCTGGTTGCTCAGTCTTCTTCACCCACTTCTGAATGTATCCCTCCTTCTCAGAACTTGAACTCTGAGCATCCATCTTTTCAAATATGTCTCCCTTCCTTAATTCATTCCTTCTTCTAGCCATGCTATGTGAAGTCCTCATCACAAAATTTCTTCTTATGTTCCATAAATCCTTGGATTTGTGGCCAAATCCACTATAACTGTAGCATCTAATGGTGTTACATTGAACAGAAATATGTCCTACTTGATCACATCTCCAACACCTCATGGTGTTATAAAATCTTCCATTATTTCTCCTTTCATAAGATCTACATTCAAAATCTTTGTGACCATATCCATTACATGAATAACAATTCCCATGAAAGATAATTTCATACCTTTGCTTTGGTGTCCCAAGAATAGATTCTTGATGTCTTTCTTGCTTTGTTCTTTTGAAATTTGCTTTGCCTTGTGTAGATGGTTTCTTTGGAACATTGTCTTCCTTCTTTGATTGACTTGCCTCATGCTTCTTTGAGGTGATTGCTTCAACATCTATGGATTCTTTCTTGTATCCAAGACTTGATTTATCACATGGTGATCTTTGACTTTCCAATATCTCATCCAATATTCTTGATCTATTCAAGAATTTGTTTGAATTCTCTACCTTCTTTCTAAGATCAACAATTTCAGCTTCTAACTTACAACACGACTCTTCCTTTTCATTTATTTGATTATTTAATAGCTCCTCTATTCTTTTGGCTTCTTCAATTTGGGTTTTGAGATGGACAATAGTTTCAAAACGTTTGCTAATCTCATCATCTACCTTCATATTTTATTTTTCAATCTTTAGTCTTGTGATCTCTTCTTCCTTTTCTTCTAGTTGAGTCTTATTTCTCTCCTTGATCATTTCCTTTAACATCAAGATGTACCTTTGAATCCTCCTAAGAAACTTCTCAGTGTTATCCAAAAGATAGTTATAGTGTGTATAATAATGATCACTCCTATACCTATATAAACCCTCTTCAATTTCCTTTTGAAGTTCTAATAGATTTTCTTCTATTCTTTCCATGGGATAACTAATATCAACCTTTACACAAACGGTTTCTAGATCATCTTCTTCACTTGAGAAAAAATCAACATCATAATATTTTGAATCATTGCAATCAAGAGTCTGTGGATATTCTTTACCTTTATTTGAAGTATCTTCAAGATATTCCTTTTTGCCAACATTATCACATGATTCTTTTCTCCCTTTTGAAGTTTCTTCAATATCTTCATTTGTGCTAACATCACCACTTGATTCTTTGTCTTCACTTGAAATGTTTTCAAGATCACATTTAGAAATAATGCATTCAAGGATTTTTGGAGATTCTTTACCCGTGATAATATTTATGGAGTGGTCTTCAACATCTTCTTTTTCTTTCTTTCTTTGATATGTCTCCTCTAGCTTTAGCCATATATCCTTGGCGGAAGTGCATTGTCCCATGATCTATTTTATAGGGCTTGAGAGTCCACTAAGAATGGTCTTGAAAGCCAATGCATCATTCTTCTTTCCTTCCCTTTGAGTTGCAAACTTTGACTTGTTCTTCAACGGAACTGATACACCAATGGATGCCTTCCAAATAGCTTCTCCCATTGTTTTTAAATACACTCTCATCTCTAATATCCAAGTAGAATAGTTTTCCTCATCAAGGATTGGAACTTCATCATCCATTTGTGTCTCTATGGATCTCCTTTAAGCTTGTTAAGGCTTGTAGTGAAGGCCTGCTTTGATACCAATTGTTGGACACACATACCACACTTAGAGGGGGGGGTGAATGAGTGTGGGTATCTTTTTACCAAAAATTCCCTCTTACATAAAAGTCCTTTGTTAACAATCACCATTAACACATTATCCATTGTTTTCATTTATAACCAGATAGATGTGAACATATATCAACAACATATATCATCAAAATGTCATCACCAAATCACTTCCACAAGAAACACAAAGAACACAAGATGTATGTACAATTTTCTTTTTATTACAGACTTCAATCCTTGGGGTTGATCAACAACAACTGAATAGAGTACAACTTTACAAGATCACTAGCTCTATATGCAAGACTCAACTTACACCCTCATAACCAACTGAGATGAGGCAACAATCCTCCACAAATATCAATCTCTCATAGGTACGCGACCTGTCAGTAGTGAAACCCGCATGTGTATGCGCTCTGGCTCACTACAAACCGCGTATGTATGCGGCCAGTGTGTACAACAAACTGAGTATACCTTCTAAGATATTAGGGTTTATCCTTTTCATCACATACTCAGAACTTCTGCAACCTATAAACACATTCTCTTCTGTCTTCCACTGTCCAAACTAACTCACAGCTAGTCACAACACATCCAAGCTCTCCAATAGCTTTCTCATGCTCCACAAACAATCAATATGAATGCTAACTCAATCATGTATACGAAACTAGTATACCATAGAAATCATATCACAATGAATCACAAGAGCACTGCTCACTCCATCAACCAACATAAACCACATCATAACAACCATACCAAGAATTCCTTAAGCATTCATCAAACAATAATAAAGAGTATCCATCAAGACAACCATGTAACCATACCTTTTGAACCAATGGATAGATTTGATGTATCTAAGCATTGTGGACCTTCCTAGGAGCTTAATCTCAAAATCTGGAACCTCTGCATCTTCATCTTCTCAAGTTTCCATGGCTTTACCAACATGTACTCACCCTATACACAACCAACCCGCGTACATACTCACCCTATACATAGACAACCCACGTACATGTACTCACCCTATACACAGCCAACCCATGTATGTACGCACCATATTCACAGACAACCCGCGTACATGTACTCACCATATACACATACAACCCATGGATGCATCAGAAAATAGGGTTTCTGAACTTCTGAAACTTTCATCATCAAGAACTCATAAATTGTTGAAACTTTGATTCATCCATGAGATCCTCCTCGGGCTCTCTTTATCAGAATAGATATTCAATCATGCTCAAGAGATCCACACCAAAGATTCTCTTACAAGAAGCTCTCCATCAAAAAATCCAAAAGATATTCTCACAAGAAGCTCTCCATTGATCCAGAAAAGGGATAGATTGAAAGAGACCATAGCTATCTTATTTATACTTTCATCCTCTAGGTCACTTAACCCATTTCTATGTCACTTAACCTATTTTCCTTATTTTAGGATAAACCACTTTCCATAAATAGAAAGTTCTCCAATACTTTATCATTTAAATATTCCTTCTTGATTTTGTCACTTCACTTCACTCTTATTATTTGAATAATCTTTCTTGACTTTGTCACTTCACTTTATCATTAAATAATGATTTCTTCTTTTTCAAAGCACTTTGACTTCTTTGACCATTTGGGACTAAGCCAGCTTATATGGGGTCTCAATTTTGTAAAGAATACATAACTCTCAAACCGCAGGGAGTTATGTGACATTCCGCCTTCCATAGGAAATGGCATGAAAATAATTGTCCATCTAGGATAGTTTCATCAACAACAATTGATAATTTCATCTCATTATTCCACAATCAAGCATGGGTTTATCAACCATTCTTCTAGGATAACTCAACCGTAAAGCATCTTCGGTGAGATTTTCACCCATAAAGAGGACCACTTTAGAGTTCATCCATTTGTAGTACCTTATCAACCATGATAATACCATTACATCAATCAAACTATGTATCAGTAACCCACAACTCATTGATCCATCTTTATCTATGCATCATATCAAAGATAACTTTTGATCCATGTTCATCAATTGGAATTATTTAAATAATCTTTCTTGACTTTGTCACTTTACTTTATCATTTAAATAATGATTTCTTCTTTTCAAGCACTTTGACTTCTTTGACCATTTGGGGCTTCAAGCCAACATATGGGGGTCCTCCAATTTTGTAAGGCCATAACTCTCAAACCATGAGGAGTTATGTGACATTCCGCATACCACCGGAAATGGCATGACAAGAACTGTCCATCTAGGATAGTTTCATCAACAACTTAATTGATGTTCATCTCATTATTCCACAATCAAGCATGGGTTCTCCAACCATTCTTCTAGGATAACTCAACCGTAAAGCATCTTCCCGTGAGGGATTTCACCATAAGAGGACCACTTTAGAGTTCATCCATTTGTGTACCTTATCAACCATGATAATACCATTACATCAATCCAACTATGTATCAATGACAACTCATTGATCCATCTTTATCTATGCATCATATCAAAGATAACTTTTGATCCATGTTCATCAATTGGATTCCACTTGACATCTATTATTCTCATCAAGGATAATACATATACATTGTTTATCAATCATCAATCAATCAAGCCTATCAATCAATTACTCAATCAATTGACATCAATCAATCAAACCATTGGAATCAATGAAAACACAATCCAACAAACCCATAGTCCGACATTCCCATACCCATTACATAAGCCCAAAACCCAAAAATCCCTAAAAAGGGGCTGATACCCCGCAATCTCCGCTTCGTCTTGTGCTCCGCCTTCGAAAGCCTGTCAAAGTCCCAAAAATAGGTCAAACATGACCAAGAATCCTCAAAACTTGGTCAAGGGTTAACAACAGTCATGAACTGACTCATTGCAATCACTACATAGCATATATCTGGCCTAGTGTGGACCATGTACGTCAATGATCCAATTAGCTGCCTATACATGGTGGGATACACCAAATATGAACTTGTATCAGAATCATGCAGCTTCCTCAGGTTGGTAATCATCGAAGTAGACATGGATTTGCAATCCATCATACCAAACCTCTTTAGTAAATCCACTGTGTATTTTCCTTGTGCCAGAAATATCTCGCCATGTCTTTTCCATACTTCCAATCCTAGGAAGTAATGCATCAAGCCTTAGCCTTTCATCTCGAATTCTAAGGTTAGATCCCTCTTACACCATGCTATTATCCCTTCATCTCCTATTAGAAATAGATCATCGACATACATTATTATCATAACAGGTTGGTTACCTCTTACCTTGAAGTACATATTTGCATCAACATCACTTTTCTGAAATCCCAGGATCTTAAGAAAGCCATCAATCCTGTCATACCAAACTATGGGAGCCTTATTAAGACCATACAAGGCCTTCCTTATCTTGCATACATGAGTGCCTTTGTTATGAAGTACAAAACCATCTGGTTGTTCCACAAAGACCTCCTGTTCAATCTTTCCATTGAAGAATGTTGTTTTTACATCCATCTAATGTAGCTTCCAACCAAGAACGAGAGCTAAAGCAATAATAGTTCGAATGGAGGTATACCTGGCTATAGGGGAAAAAGTCTCTTAGTAGTCAAATCCTTCTTTCTGAGTGAAGCCTATGGCTACAAATATTGCTTTGAAATTTTCCACACTTCCATCAGCTGCATGTTTGATCTTATAGATCCATTTGGAAGAAACCACTAATTTGTCTTTTGGCCTTGGCNTTATGATAGACATGTATTCCTCAAGCATGGAGTCCTTCCATACTTGTAATTTATATACTTCTTCAAATGAAGAAGGTTCGACATCACTAATGTTGCTCATCAATGCAACATAGCATCCAAACCTATGAGGCCTCTTCCTTTCCCTTAAAGTTCCTTTGGGAGAAACTATCCTTTCTACTTCCTACATTATTTATTTAAGCCACCGTGGCTTCCTTTTGGATGGAGGTTCTTCAAGAGTTATTTCTAACACTTTAGAAGGTTCTAGGGGCTCATTACTTGGCCCTTCACGAGGTTCCTCCCTCTGATCATTTGACTCTTCATTTTTAGAAGAGGGTGAAGTTGGTTGCACTGCTTCTGATTCTTGGTGAAGCTCTTTGGATTTCTTAAATGCGGCTTCCTCATGGAAATTCACATATCTTCTTACCTCTAGTTTCCTCTGACCTGGTACATAAATCCTGTAAGCCTTGGATTTCTCACTATACCCCACAAAAACCCCTTTCTTGCATGAGGGTTCCATCTTTGTCCTCTTTTCCTTAGGGACATGTATATACACAAAACACCCAAATATCCTTATATCCCCTACTTCAGGATTGATCCCTGAGAATACCTCTTCAGGATTCTTGTCATTCAAGATAACATGTGGACACTTGTTTTGAATATACATGGCAGTGGAGGTAGCTTTTTCCCATAAAGAATTTGGCAGATCCTAGTCAAACATCATTGCTTTCGCTGCCTCACAAATTGTCATGTTTTTCCTCTCAACAACTCCATTTTGCTGAGGTTTATATGGCATGGTCAAGTGTCTCTTGATTCCTACTGACTTGCAGAAATCCTCAAACTGAGGAGATTCAAACTCTCCTCCAATGTATGTTCTAAGGATTCTGATGTGTTTCACTGTCTGCTTTTCAATAAAGGTTTTATACTCTTTGAATTTATCAAATGTGTCACTTTTAGATTTAAGAAAATCTATCCAACATTTTCTTTAGTAATCATCAATAAAAATGACATAATACAAACAACCACTGAGTGAGGGAGATGACATGGGACCACATACATAAGAATGAACTATATCTAAGATGCATTGAGCTTTATTGTCACTACTAGGAAATGATTTCCTTATATTTTTACCTAGCATGCATCCCTTACAAATTTCATTTTTACTAAGAGAAATAGAGGGCATGCCACATACCATGTTCTGTAGGTCTGGAAGAGATTTGTAATGAAGATGTCCAAGTCTTCTGTGCCACAACTCGCTGGAGCTAGTCGGATCATGAGCCAATGCCTGAACTGACTGTCTTGATACAATGTACAGTCCTCCATGGTGAGTTCCAATGTGTTCTGTTGTACTTAAGTGGCTACCTTTAGCCCATAGTAGTTCCTTCGTGTCCTTGAAGATCACCCAATATCCCTTGTCCTCAAGGGTTGCATCTGATAGTAGATTCTTGTTGAGCCCTGGAACATATAATACTTCATTAACATGAAGTCTAGTCCCAGATTCCAATCTAAAGGAGATAGAGTCGACTCCCTCTATCTTGTAACATTTTTCATCCCCAAGCTCAACCTGCTCTACAAAAGATTTTGTCTCAAAATCTGAAAGGATCTCCTTGTACCCTGTCATGTGCTTTGATGCAGCACTATCTACTAACCAAGTTTTCTGCCCCATGAAAACTGAACTGGATAAGGCAGAAACCAAGTAATATTCTTTTCTATTTTATTTCTCATTAGAAGGACTTTTCTGATTTCTTTTGGATTCATCATCCTCAACAGTTGAGGCATGATGTTTCCCTTTCCTTGGATATTTCTTTCTAAAACAACAATCTTTAGAAAAATGACCCAACTTATTACAACTAAAGCATTTAATCTTAGATGTATCAATATTCTTGCCTTTGAATGTACCTTCGGTGTTTGGCTTCCTCTGAGAGTCTTTCTGGAAAGTGCTTTTGTTCTTTCCTTTGAATCTTGATGCAAAAGTTGAGTTATCTTCTTTCATTGGCTTGCTCCTGGTAGCTGTGTGACTCTCCTACTGGAGGCAATCATGCCATAAACTCTAAAATGTGGGCTGAATCTCTCTCCCACTTACACTGGATAAGAAGGTCTCCCATGAAGAAGGAAGACCGTTAAAAATGGCCTGCACTAAATCATCATCGTCCACTGTCACCCCTATGACCAAAAGATGATCTCTGATCTGGGCTATCCTGGAACATAAATATGCCAATGATTCAACTTTCTCCATCTTCAAATACTTAAGCTTGTGCTTAAGTGTCCTCTTATGAGTTGGAGCCTGTTTCTCATACAGATTTCACCAAGGTATCCATACAGTCCTTGGCATTCATTAATGAAGTCATTGGAGGTAGTATACTGTCTTTGATTGAGTCAAAGATGATTCGCTTGGCCTTTTATTGACTCTTCCTGAAGGATGCTCTTCTTTCATTATTCATGGGTTCCTCCACCACTGTGGTCACATACTGCTCAATATCATGCTCTTGCAAGATCTTTGTTATCCATATCTTCCACACATTGAAGTTGGTATCTCCTTCGAGCCTATCCTCGGCCCTGACTAAAATAGAGGATGCCATGGACCTCACACTTGAAACTTAATCAAGCTATCTTGGATTTGTGTGTACCTATTGCTGCACTTCAACACGTTTAACACACCCTAAGATTTGATACCATGTTAAATTATGAGCTTGATTTCTTATGCAGATTAATTCTTTTATTTTCTTCAACACTTTGATTCCATCTTAATACACTTCAACAATACCAAATCATAATCGAATAGAAATAACTATGTAGATGAGTAAGTATGCATATCAACAACACATATACCTTGGGGAAACCCTGTATAGGGAGAAAAACCCCAACAAACAATATTCCTTTACTGCATTAATAATGTAAGATCACTTACAAATATCCACCATGGATGTTCTACTCTTAAATATATTTCTAAGATGACTCTGACCTGAAAAATACCTAAGAGACCTTGCTGAAATACACCTCTGATATGCTTCCTCTATTGTTGATATACAAAATTGATATGTTTCTTTAGTATGCTTCCTCTTTATCACTGATATGTGCCTCTATTGCTTCACCCTTAACCTACATCTCAAAACTGTGTTGAAGAGAGGGGTCGACCTCTGCTTATATAGGTTGAAGAGGAGAAAAGGAGAGACTAGAAATAGTAACCCTTTTGCATGAGTTAATCATAACTCAGATTCATACTTTAGTTCTAACTTAGAACTAGACTTGAGACTGGTTACAACTCAACATTACACTTTAGTTCGAAAATATAACTAGACTTGAGATTGGTATGCTTTAGTTAGAAAATAGAACTAGACTTGAGACTTCAATTACAACTCAGCATTACACTTTAGTTCGAAAATAGAACTAGACTTGAGACTTCAGTTACAACTCAACATTACACTTTAGTTCAAAAAAT
>SNQJ01S0235043.1:1323-13928 GCA_010110895.2 Picea sitchensis | reverse complement strand
ACTTTTAGGTTTTTTCTCTGTTACGAAAATTTTAAATACTTCCATGATCTCCCCTTTTAAACCATCCATCTTAGTATCCAACTTAGCTTCCATTGAATCCATCTTATTATCCAACTTAGATTCCATTGAATCCATCTTCTTTTGTAGTTCATTTATGTCCCTACGCATTTCTTCACCTTCATCAAGAGTCCAAGTAGGATTTTTTGGAGGCTTAGTTGGTGTAGAAGTTTCCTTTTTTGGTGGCATGTTGGCCAAGCATCACTTTTGAACCTTGATTTTGAGGCGGTTCTGCTATACAATGTTTCTTCTATTGTGTCTCCCATGTTCCAACCCTCTTGGGTATGAAACATTCTTTTATGTAGTTCTCTAATATTTCTTCTCTGCAATGCCACAGGTCTGATCAAAATTGGATGTGTCAAGTGGAATTTATGGTAACTTCCCCACAACTTGCCAATTTTTGTCCTTTCCAAGAGATCTCACTTGTATAGCGTTCCCCGCACAAAATAATTGATATAAAATTCTAAAAATCACACCAAGAATACTACAAACTATCCATGATCCAATGAAACTATTCCCACTCAATTTGGATACTCTAGGAAGAAGTTATGATTTTTTTACCTGGAACACCTTCTTGAGACTAGTCAATAGGACTAATCAAATACCCTATCTTAGACAGGGTGTATATACAAATTTAAGATGAAACAGAAGATGAAATTTTTACCATATATACCTTACTAATTTATGTAAATAGCCTCCTAAGTTGAGGGTCTGAAATGTTACGAAAACATTTTTATAGGGAAAATTCCACAATGACTCATTTCAAGATGATTCCAGAACCTTATCTTGTACAGGATGTATCTCCGAAATTATAAGGCCTCAGGAGCTAAATTTTGAACCCAACATACCTTGATCCGTCTACTAAATATCATCCAAGCCGTTTCTTCTGACACATTGTAAAAAAAAAATTATAGCAAAAATTCCAAGGTGTCTCATATGTAGCAGCGAAACCCCAAGACCTTGAGCTCTGATACCATATGTTAAGAACCAAATACCAATATAGCATAGAAAAGCCTCAGAAAAAGTACTCAACGCATTGAAAAAGAGATACTTTCATATAATAAGCCTCTTCAAGGGGGCAACCTCCTTTTACCCTATTTAAATGTTCAAGTACAAGATGATTCAAATTGAAAATGTCTCCTTGGTATATATAGGAGACTAGGAGGTATAATTACAACTAATGGCCTAAAGATGACATAAATAAAATAACATTGATAATATAATATGACCTAATTAAGGGGTAATGAGCCAATATTAGGGCTTAACAACTACTATATCAACAAACTCTCCCAACACTCCTGGATTTCTTCTTGTAAATCGTATATCCTTGTATTGGTCAAAACAATTATGGGCTTCCTAACCACAATAAATTGTGTGTCTTCCTTATTATTAACCTCATCAAGAAGTTCCTTCCCACTCATGAGAAGTATAGTGTTTCTCATTTCTGTTTTCACCTCTTTATCCTTAATCGGCAACAACATGTGAGTCCTACCATTTTTCTCCAGGGTGTACCTGTTCTTTCTCCCATCATGAACTACGTTTCTGTCATATTTCCATGGTCTACCCAACAATAGATGACAAACATCCATGGTAATGACATCACATAATATTTCATCTTTATATCCTCCTATTTTAAATTCAACTAAACACTGTTTAGTGACATTTACTTGATGTCCTTTTTGTAGCCAAGAAACTCTGTATGGGCTTGGATTTACAACAGTCTCCAGCTCTAGATTTACTACCATCTCTATAGATATGAGATTTTATGTGCTACCATTGTCCACTATGACCTTGCATACTCTATCCTTAGTTTTCCAAGCAGTCTGAAACAGACTGTTTCTTTGGGCTGGGTTCTCTGCCTCCTTCTCTAGCTTCAAGAAAACTTTCCTCATCATCAAAGATCTTCCACCCTTGGCATATTCTACCTCAACATTCCATCCTTGAGTTTCAACAATGTGAATTTCACCACCATCTTTCTTCCTATCCATACACTCATAGGATTTATGTCTGATTTTTCCACAGACAAAGCATTTCACTTCACCTCCTCTACCTCTTCCTCTTCCTTTGGCTCGAGGAAAAGTATTTCTATCAACATACTTCCTTCCTTGTGAGCTTCCTCCTCCATCAGATTGAGTTTTCTTCCCCTCTTCTTTAGGTTTCTGAGTTCTATCTTGGGCAATTGTTTTGCCTCTGGCTTGAATTCTACCTCGGCTTCTTTGACCTTGATTACGGCTCAGCTTCTCTTCATCTTTCAGAGCTATCTAATAATCATCTTACACATTCTGAATGTTCATCATGCCCATCTCATCTTGAATGTCATATCACAGACCATTCATGTACCTGGAAAATTTTTCATCATCGCTTTCCTGATGATTTTCTCTGATGTTTATTTTGTAGAATTCTTCACTGTATTCCTTCACTAACATAAGCTTCTATCTGAAATTCTACATCCTCTAAAACAGAGTGATTTGATAATCCCTGGGTATAAATTTAGCTTTAATTTTTGCAACCATTCTATCCCATCTATTGATTTTCTGCTTTCCCTTACAGCATCTGTCAGCCTGCAGTTCATCCGACCATAGTGTTGCATGCCCTTTAAGTCTAGTAACAGCATGTTTGACTTTCTTATCTTCCTCGACATCCTCATAGTCTAAGTATTTTTCTAGAGCTCTAATCTAGTCTAGAATTTCTTCGACATCTAAGTTTCCTTCATACATGGGAATGTCCATTTTTTCTCTAGCACCTATCCTTGCAACAACCCTGAATAGGCGTTTGTCTGCAGCATCTTCGACTGCAACTTCTTCTCCTTCGTTTCTAGCTTCATTTTCACTTTCAACCTCGTGTATATCCACAACGTCGACTATGTGCCTCTGTGATGTCTCCATAGCATCAAGTCTGGCACATAACTCACACATTTCTCTTTCCACTGCTAGATTAGGCATTGGCCTATCTCTTCTTCTCGGCGGCATGGCTGGAAAATTTTCCTCTTCTCTCTCTGCTACAGAAAGAAAATAATTTGTTATGTGCTTTGATACCATGACTGGTGCATATCAGATTACTCCTTTTCCTCTACCTCCCTCTGCCTGAAATATACAGACAAAATCAGGCTCTGATACCAAAACTGGTGCAGACCCCAAGACCCTCGGGTCGATATCTATGTAGGATATTTTTCAAACCACAGAAAGAGTTAATTAAACCCCTTTTGTTTAAGCCCCGAAAGATTTTGGGCTTCACGAGTTGGAGGTTCTCAGTGATATTTCACAACTTTTACAATCGTCAAAATGCGAAACATCAATGAAGGTTGACTCCTCCAACGTGAAGAGCACATGCCACCTATTACCCACTAGTTTCAGCTTTCAGGACTTTGAGCAAACAACCAACAATCATTCCTCTTCCCTTATGATTCCCCAAACTCTGAAATGTAAGAATGTCAAAATGGTTTCAACATCCCATGGAATGTGAGATCAATGGCCTTTTGAGATTTTTGTCGAACCTTGACCCCTCCTTTGACTTTCGTCGCACATACCCTCTGACTGATAATTGGGACCCACCTTTCGACGTTTCTCTCTTCGCGATTTCAGGAGTTGTGTTGACCATGCAACTCTACCTCTTGAATCCCAAAACCTCGAAACCTGATTGGTGTCCAATGGATTTTGCGAACTGAGATTTCACAACTCTCAATCCCAAATCAACCATCGTTCCAATTCTTGAATTCTAAAATAGAAACCTTTTCAGGATTCCGCATACCAGGAGTTTGAAACTCTCAATTCCAAAAATCATTGCCTCCTCTACTTCTCGGACCCCGAAATGCCAAAATACCAGGATTCCACTCCAAAGACACATCGCGTTTCGCGACTTCGGGGTTTTCCATGTCAAGTGTCCCAACTCTTTGTCATTAGATTTTTCAGAATGCTGAACCTCGAAATACCAAAATGTCGAAATACCACACCTAATAATCCCTTTCGTGATTCAGGAATTTGAGTGACCAAGGATTTTGGCCTGCACTCCAAACATATGAATCTTGAATTCTTGAAATGATCTGATGACTCAAACTGACCACGATCAATAGCCCACATTGATTCTTGATATCAGGGTGGTGGGTTCATCCAACTCCCAACCACTTGACAATTCCTTTGTATCTTACGGTCCTCACGACTTCGTGAGTTCTCCACGGAGAATTCTAACCACTAGATGCCCTCCTCAATGACTTATGTCCAAACGAATCGGTGTTCTCCCTCCTGAACTTAACTTCTATGAGACGATTTTGATCTTTGTCTCCCTTTGAGCACTTCAAAGGTTAAATCCCTCATGAGATTTCACTTGCAAACTCAAGCTTCCAAAAGGAATCTTGCTCGCACTTCTTGCAGAAACTTTCAAATAACCTTTGGTTATTTTAGTCTTTGACCCTGTGCACTCTTTACAACAGTGTTCCTTCAACCTTCCTTCTGGATTTATAAGATCCAAGGCTTCAATTGGCCTACGCACACCTTGCATGACTCTATTATTCACCTACACTTTAGCTGGTATGAGAACAACGGTATCTCTCATGATCTTTCTGAGGTAAAAACGCAAACCTTCGTCAAAGCACACCTTGTGAATGTTCACTCCACTCCTTGCAGGAATTCTCAAGAAGAGAAAGAATTGAAACTCATTCCTCTTCTCTCTCAGACTTCATAATTTCAACATGAAATCATACACACAATACAACATTGAAACAAATGCTTAACAGAGAAACTAAAACAACTTTAAACATACCATTTAACAAATGTAAACAGTAAGCATCATAACACCATGAAAGTTGAGTCAAAGCTTCATATATTAACTCAAGTGCTCCTATACATGGGTTATTCTCTATAGTTCTTCACTACAACTCTATTGCTTATGAATTTTGAATGGTCATCCCATTACAATGATACAAGGTTGAGGGTGTCTATATCCGTTTTCCCTCCTATACTTCTAAACTATCTAATCTAACATTCATATCTACCTACTTTACATTAAATAGACTTAAATGTCTATTAAATCTAGTAGATGAGAGTAATTTCTCCAGATCCGTTCATATCTCCAAGACATAAATGTAAGTACGCTTCCCCTAGATATTACATTAATATCCGCTCCTTAATTTTTCAAAACATTTCAAAATGTGCACTGGTACTTTTCCAGCTGTCTTTCGCCTTTGTGCTTGCTTGGATGGCTACGTATGATGCTCCTGCATCACACTCTCAAGAAAGGATGAAGATGTTGAGGCCTTTTTCTGTGCTATCTCAATCATCCAACCTGATTGGATAATAGAAGAAAGGGATGAATGGAAGAATGATGAAAAAGTGTGGACTCTCATTCAAAGGTTGCAGTAGGATTCTAGTGCATCAGATACATTTACATGGAAAAATGATTCACTATGTACAGGATATCATTTATATTTATTTAAGAACTCCCAGCTCAAACAAAGGTACTATTGGGTTACCAAACCACTCTAGTAGGAGAAGTTTTCAGTGTTTTGAAAACCACCATAGAGTCAAGAAGGATTTTTTTTGGATGGTAGCAAAGCCCACGTGTTCAAAGGTTTGTGGTAGAATGTTTGGTTTTCAACAAATAAGGTGGAAAAATTAAGACCCAGTCTTTTACAACCATTAGTCATCCCAAGTCGGCATTGGAAGGTTTTCATGGTTCATCATGGGAGTTCTCTTGATAATACAGAGGAAGAGTGTCATCATGGTTATTGTTGATAGAATGACCAAGAAATCATACACTTTGGTGCACTCTATCATCCCTTCATAGAAAGTACAATTGCAACGACATTCATGGAGATAGTTCAAAGCTACATGGAAGCCCAAAGAATATTGTAAGTGTGAGAGATCCCATCTTCTTGGACATTTTTGGACACATAATTATTTTCTTGTTTGGGTACTCAATTGGCTCATAAGATCATCCTATCATCCTCAATCGGATGGAAAAACCTAGATGAGTGAACAAATGTCTAGAAGGATGCAGCCGTTGCTTTATCTCTGATAAACAAAGATAATGGTTGAAATGGGTACCCTTGGCCGGAATAGTGCATTATAACACTTCCTTTCATAATGAAAAAAATGACTGCATTTATGGAACTCTATGGATACCACCCTCCTTCTATCACTTCTTATATAAAGAAAAATATAAGGTTCAGCGGTGGAAAGATCATGACATCAACAACAAGTTCTCCAAATCTTAAGAACCGACTGAGCATGGCACAAAATGGCATGAAAACAACAAGTAGATCAAGATCGTACTGAATTTTTTCTTGAAGTAGGGGATTGAGTGTTTTAAGACTACAACCATCACCGAGACAAATGTCCTCAAGCAAGCCAATAGAGGTATAATAAATTATCACCAAAATTACTGGTACATATAAGGTGTTGCAAAAGATTAGTGCCATGGCGCTAGGTGGAGTTTCCTACATCTTCCATGATACAATTTTGCATGTTTCATGCTTAGAAGGTTATAGGCGACAATATATGAATTCAAACTATATTATTGAGGACTTGGCGATGAAGGAAAAATCATATTGGAGACTAAAGACATCACTGACACAAGAATTTACCAGCTGAGGAATAGATCCATTCCGGAGTATCTCATTAAATGGAAACTATCGGTGAGGAATTCCTTGGTAAGATGAGTCTTTTATACAGAGAATCTAGAGTTACTCAAGCAGTGCGAACAATTCTTGTCTCGAGGGAGAGGGCATGTTAAGCCCTAATATTGGTTCATTACCCTTAATTGGGGAATATTACATTAGTAATGTTATTTTGTTATGTTGTCTTTATTCCATTAGTTGTAATTATACCTCTAGTCTCCTATATATACCAAGGAGACATTTTCATTTGGAATCATCTAGTCTCCTATATATACCAAGGAGACATTTTCATTTGGAATCATCTTGTACTTGAACATTTATGTGGGGTAAAAGGAGGTTTCCCCCTCAAAGAGGCTTATTATCTGAAATTCTCTCTTTTTCAAGGGGTTGAGTACTTATTCTGAGGTTTTTCTATGCTATATTGATATTTGGTTCTTAACAGTGCCACTCACCTCTTTTCAATTTTCTTGCACGACATGCCCTTCAGGATGCACTACGTGCTCCAAGGGTGCCGGTCGCCTCTTGAATGACTTGCTAGACATAAAAAACCCCTGGAGTCAATACTCTACCAGGTGATCTTGTGGGAGAATAAGGACCTCTAAGGAATTAGGCCACTTCCTTATTGCATGCCCCTTAGAATCATCGTGAGCGACTGTCGCAGTATCCCCTCATGACATTGTGGGTCTTCTCGAACTAGGTAATCATTAACCTACAGTTCGAGCCATGATGGGAGTGCTAGTAGGTTGTGGCAGGTTTGTTGTCCACACCTCTCCCTCAACATCTCTGGTAGTCATGCGTGACCCCTCTACTCCACATGCGATTCCGGTTGGAAAGGTATCGTCAGCCTACATCATCAATGAATCATGTCATAAATACAATCAATCATAATAAAATCTAACTAGATGTGCATATGTCATATAAAAATAATAAAAAAACCCAATAGTCCACTCCCTGACTCGATCCAGAGTCCAACGGGTTTCATCAATGCCTCTGCATCCTCAACGTCAAAAATCCTACACACTCAGGAAAACCGAGTCAATAGCACCTGTCTATGTAAATATAGCAACATAACACATCATCAATCCATAACGCCTCATAATCATTATCAACATCCAATAGTATAATAATCTGAATCACTTGCAAGTAAGTGTCCTCAAATAATAATTTATCTCGGTGCATGCAATAGCGGGATGTGACAATTATGTCATCATATAGTCAGTTTTAGGTAGACTCGTCATGTAAAAGACCTCAATTTCATCATAAAAAATAATTCTTCTAAGGTACATTAAAACTCTAAAAATTGTAACACATACTCATAATTAGAGAAATACCCATTTAATCCTATTGTGAAACTTTGATACCTAAAGTATTCACCTTCCCTTTCCGCATATAACAGACTCAACATCCAAAATTTTCGTTTCAAATTTTTCTTAAGTCCTTCTAGATTTTACAAGGGGATTAAAAAGTTATCCTTTGGAAGAAGGGAAATACATTACCCTAGGACTTAGGGCCCTAGATTCTTTGTAAAACATAGATGTGCAAATTTAGACTCGAAAACCACGAATAATACTTTGTACACATAGTAAGGGTGTCAAACTTTAATTATTTCGTCATTGTATTTAACTATTTGGCATTCCATAGGTAAATATGACTTCAATGACTCCCTTGGTAACTACTTGTAGATAGAGAGTCTTTTCTTCACATGTAGCCTAAGTTCTAGTTAATAGAAGAACTCTAAGCAGACAGTTGGTTAGTCTTCCCAGGTTTAGGCACAATGTAACTACCGCTACTAACTTGACTAGAAGTAATCAAAGGTCAATATTTTTTGATGTAGGGTTTTGAGGAGGCTCACCATTGTCTTCGTGAAATAAATTAAAATGACAGGAGGTTGATAGTCAGGAGTTAATATCTGACTAGCCATTAATGGAGGTGGATGAGGGATGGGATCCGACCCTATACCCTCATCCAATCCAAACACACCAAGTCATTCATATCACATGGCACATTCTTAGTTGTACTCTTTGCATTCAATAAGCATGGGGTTTGGGGTTTTAGGGTAATCGTATTTGTGTGATGTCATTCAGAAGAAACTTATTCCAAAAACAATACCTTACACTTTCCTTGTGCTTCTAGACTACTCTCGGTGTGAGGAGGATGGTGGCAAGGAGTCCTCCCAGGATTACTCCTCCTATCAGTAAGCGTCTAATTCTAAAGATGAAATCCTTAATCAAATGCTCTGCAAGGTTTCTCTAACTAATTTTTATTTATAATTCCTATTCATGAATTTGCATAGATGGCATTTTCATTTTTTGTTACTTCCTGTATTCACTGGTTTAAGTACTAGATTTCTCTCTACCATACACCGTGCTTTGCCATAACCATGGCTATGGAGTTTATTAGGTTAGGGTTTTGCATGTGTCCACTTCTATGCTTAATTTCCAATATGTGAGTCACTTAGGCATGCCTTGAATGTCGTCACTAACCTGGTTGGGTGTCTGGTAAGAAAGTTATTCTTAGGTTCTCGCTTGTACGACTATTTGACGAAAACGTTTCACTGTACAGTTCTTGTTTGGGGGCTAATCATAAAAAGGATTGGTAGTTACTCTAAATATTAAGACAAAGCTTATACTCTGTGAAACATACTAAAGGTGATTGGGGTTTATGTCATTCTTTCCCCTCCTCTTACAAATCGAAATGCATTTCAAAGGGTAAGCACGACTGGGATTTTCGGCACTGTGTTGTGTCTATATCTAAGATAAATTACAGACTCAAAATAGATTTTAGTGATATTGTTTATTGGCCTACAACATCTCATCTTTAAATTTTATTTCAAGTTAAATGTTGGTTTATACTTATCGAATGACCTATGCATATATGTTCAGCATTTGAATACACAACCTTTAAAATTTTCTTCTGGTTATTCACTGGTCTGTAATGCTAATGGTGGGACTCTCTCATTTTTTTTTGCGAGGGTACCCACTAGGGATATTTTGGGCCCCTCCTCCCTTCTTGACCTGGGAGGCACATAGTTCGTTGTAATGGTGAAGGATGTCGAACCCCTCGAACTACAGATGAGTATTACTTCAGCTATTTTCTTAATATTAATTTAAATCTTCTTATCTATGTTGATCAAGACTATAATGATGTATTTTGCAATGTATAGGGTTTCGGTCACATGAAGATATGAAGTGAAATTTCAATCACCCGCGCAAAAGGTATTCAGGCTCTGTTCTACCCCTTCCAAGAAGCTTAGGCATTCAGGGTAGAAGAAAGGTGTATCCCACTGTGGTAGACATTGTTCATTTGTATACTATTTGTATCTTTGTAAAAATGTTTACAAGGTCCAATATGAGAGTTGACTATAAATCTAAAGGGTCTGACCGAAAGGCTTAGTCCGGTTTTCTTTTATCGACCCCTATCTCAACATTTTGGAATGAAAAAATACAATATAACTTTTCTTATTATAATGGAATTCCTGATAGTTTATATTCTTTCATTCCTATAACTTTAATTTTAAATTTAACATTGTATGCCTTCGGCAAACTAAGAGTACTGGGTGTGAAATCCTTTCGCATTTACATAGGTAACATTCAGTTTAAGTTTGCAATTAGTTTGGTAGACTACTTGATATATTTCAAGATGTATTCAAATCTGTTCCTAAATTTCCTTACTTCCATATATACGACTTGTCTGAAATTATATTACTTTTGTTCACAAAGGATTTGATTGGATCTATACATTAATTAATTATACAGGCTTGAGTCTGCCTATATATAACAAAAAGGATTGAGAATTCCCAACTCTGTACACTATATCTAGATTATTTGTTTATACAAATTGTCATCGTATATAAATCTGTTGGCCCGACTTTGGTTGTTCGGTGTGGTATGGTATAATTGTTAGGTTTTTCATCTCAAATTATTGAAATATGTACAAATCTTTATAATGTTACAAATTCTTTCTGAGCAATCTATGATAACATTTGATAATAAGGAAAATGAATATGTATATAAAAAATGTTTCGTATAGTTCCTACCATTTTGTAAATGTTCTTGTTATCGTAATTGCATGTTTGTTGGAAATGATTACTTACAGAATGTAGAACAGGTCTATACATGTATAAGTATATACTTATAATTTATGTTATCAACATTGAGTCTGAATTCTTCTTTTATTGTGTTCATGCCGAGTGCCAACCAAGCAAATAGACATGTTTATATACGTATATATCTATAAGAAATACATCCAGGTATATATATATATATATATAGGAGGTTAGTACTCCATACTAGTTTCATCATAAGTATAAATATATATACAGTAGTAATCTAGTCTATAGAATAAATTATAGAATTGGCCACACACATTCTTCATGTAACACAAGTAAGGAAAAGGAACTTCATTTTTCATTTTGTTCTTTAAGTTGACAAAAAAATATTCAGTACTAAATATGGTGACATTCTGTAATTTTTATGCTTCACAAGAGTGAACATAATTCATCCATAATATTATTCCAAACCTAAATGAAACATACATTCCAATAAACCAATTTAGTCATTCTAAAAAGAGAAGGAGATAGAATGCATATTTGGATCACTTCGTGGGGAGACAAAGGGAACAACCATGATCCTCCCAACCATGGGATAGGGAAACCAAATCACTTGCCCAATCCATCCCCTAGCCTGACCATGCATCCATAATTTCCCAAACTTTGCGTCAACAATGTCCTTCAACTCCAGCAGATTCCTCTTTCCTCACACTCAACCGTAGTGTTCATAACAACAAGAAAATCCATAGTCTCTTTCCCCAGCATACTAGGCAGCGTCCTGCCTCCTCACATATGCTATTTAACAAAATGATCCTTTTGCCTAGGTCTTTCTTCCCCACTTGGGATTTTTCGCATCTTTCTAAATCCCTGATTTTCAGGGGTAGTCAATGGCTAAATCTCTAATTTTCCACTTGTAACAATCAACCCAGAGGTAGTGTTCGCGTTCGAATCATCACCGGGTGAGAAAAAACAGGAATGCTAGCATGCCCTGTTGGGCTTGGCAGGGCAGAATAGGATGCTGTGGAGCAAAAGGGTTAACAGAAACAGAAACAAACTATAATCTAACTACGAACTGAAAGCAAATAACATTATGACAATAAACAAAGAACATTAAACATCAGACAAAGGTGTCATCAATGGTTTCAGGCAGGTGCTTTATTGAAACCAGAGCGCACGTAGAAGAGAGGGACCAGGGGTTCCTTCTCCCTCCAGCGGAAGGCTCTTCGGGGCCCTCAACACAATGCTTTCCTTACAAAATGAACAGCACTGAACTGAGTGGTGAAAGAACTCTGAGTTACACTACTGATGAATTGTTTTTCAAAGACTGAGCTCTGAATCATCTGGACAGCGTAACGATGCTTCGAATTCCCTGTTGAAACAATGATTCCTCACAGCCTTTTATAGCAGTTTCAAGGGCGGTTCTGTAACCTTCTCCAGGTGTGAATAGGGGCGCATTAGGGTTCACTTAGGTCATTTAATCCGCCACTTTTGCAGAGGCAACTCTGATTTGAGGGTCAAATTACCTTGGGGGCCGGTCTGTAGGCGGTCGAGAGGCCGACCTATGCAATTAATGCACCGTATTAGCAGATGCGCGGCTTTTTGTGTGGACAGTTGCGCGTCGGGCGCGCATGCGCGCAAAACACGTTTTTGTCCCCCGCATGTGCGCGCATCAAGATGATGTAAAGAACCTTTCAATTTTTGGTCACTTTGTATAGTTTTTTGCCCTTCTGGAGTGCTGTGAGATTAATTCAGTGCCATGAGTGACTTCATTGCTGTTTTGATGATGTGGAGTTCTTGTCGCCATGTGCAGACGAAATTTCAGTGATAACAGATGCCCCCTGATGGATGAGGTTAGGAGCATACGTATAGCCGAAATCCATCAATGTTTCT
>SNQJ01S0235042.1:0-13928 GCA_010110895.2 Picea sitchensis | reverse complement strand
ATTTACCCACTTAGAATCTGATATTATTATGCCCCAAAAACATCATACGGTGATGACAGATCTCTTCTATTTCTTCTAGATTACTTGACAAGGAATACCTCATTATCCAATTTCTTTCCTTCTATATTTCCATCACTCAACTTGTGTTGAAGCTTGTGTTGCAATTTTGCAAGAGAGTTGATTTGATAATCACATTCTTTGATCTTTGCACGGTTCACGTTGAGCTCTTCTTGAGCTTGATCATAATCTTTCTTCATGAGGTCAACCTGAATACAGAACAAGGTGACTTCAATTGTTGTAACTTGACATAACATTACCTTTGCACAACAGTAGCAAAGTCAAACTATACAAGATTGTTAAAGCCATGGTTAAATTATACTTAACTAATTGTCCACAAGTTAGAGATCCCACAACATACCTTACTAACTAGCTTCTGAAAATCCTAAACAATGTAGGTGAAAGAGGGCAACCCTGCATCACACCAATGGTGCTCCTAATGGAATCCAAAACTCCATGAGCTGTGCATAGTCTGCCAAGGATAGACTCATAAGGGCACATGATGGTTGTGATAAGAATATCTGATCTGTCAAGAAAATATCACAAATTGAAAACTTTGAAATCAAAGAAATGATAGATCTTCCAACTGAAGAATGCATAGACACTAGTGTAGATAAAAGAGACACTGGAAAAAGATAATCTGAGAAATAAACCACCCCCTCAACCTGGAATATGTCTTCCCTTCACAAGAAAAATTGTTCTGTTCATAGCATTGTCGTATAATTTTTCTAAACAAATATACAGTTTACTGGTAGAGCAATCTTGTACAACTACAGAGTACCTAATAAAGTAGAAAATATATAAAGAGACACTAATGTAGATAAAAGAGACACTCAAACAAGATAATATGAGAAATAAACCACCCCATCAGCCTCGAATATGTCTTCCCTTCACGAGAAAAATTGCTCTGTTCATAGCATTGTTGGATAATTTGTCTAAACAAATATCCAGTTTACTGGTAGAGTGATCTTGTACAACTACAGAGTACCTAATAAAGTAGAAAATATATATAGTATGATGCCATCAACAACCAAAGAACATCTTTGACAATATTGCTGCTCAAAATCTTGTATAGATTTGTTAACAGTCATCTTGCCCTATTTCCCTTAAACATTTACAACTTTCTAATGAATATCTTGAGACCTATGCGGTTTCAGGTAAATTAAAAAATTTCAAAAGTTCTAAGTTATAACTTACAACTGCAATTTCTAGCATTTATTTCCTATCCAAACTGTTCGTCATTTGAAACACTCCTGCATTTTCTTTTCTTGCTTTCATAGTGTAAAACATCCCTCCAACCTATCTTGCATTTTATGTAACTAAGATCAAGACAAAGACAAAGATTAAAAAAGAAATATATACAATAAGATATAAAATTGGAGATACAGCACCATGCCAATCTTTTCTTTTGGCACATGACTTCCATTCAATATTCCTATGAAGTTCACCACATGCCACAGACAAGTACTGAGATTGACTCTATCAAAGAAACTGTCGACCCTAGCCTTGGGAGATTCCCTATAGGGGAACATTCCACATTCATTGGTTTTGAAACAATTTCCATTCTCGAATCCCCTAGCCTCAATTGTTGGCTGTGAATGTTTGAAAGATTTTGTATAATGGATCGTTTAACAATGGGCCTTATCCCTGTTTTAGGACTGATCAAGCCTTAGACACAAGTTGGATAGAAATGACATTATGGCATGGTGAATTCAATTAGCTCTCATAATTTTTAGATGTTCAATAGTTCCAGTAATTAGCACCAACAATTCATTAAGTTGGCAATCACATATATGGGTTTTAACAAACTACAACCAAACAAAAATCCGTTTGTTGGTGGTGGTGGAGTCCGGCTGGCCTGTTTTGGTGTGCGTTTTGGATTGTTGAGAGGCCTTGAGGCGTTTGAGAGCAAGTGATCGTGTCACACCGTGTTCTAGATGTTTGATAGGACGTTTCGGGTTCAGGAATGAAAGGCTGTGGCCGTGTTTGACACCTGGTGTCTACGAGGTGGATGTTCCGGCATGGTCGTTGCAGGAGGTTCGTGACGTCTGTTCCGTTCTTGAGGTCTGGACATGTACAGGCGGGTTGGATGATTTCCCGGCTCTCTTGAAATAACCCATCTTGGACAGCATTAGAGTTCTGTCTTCCTCCAATTCATCTAGCAACTTTCTTTTATTGGGTGGCAGGTGCGTGGGATGTGGATCGTATAGGGATCGCTGGAATGCAGTTCGTCTGGCAACAATGGAATTGGGTTTTCTCCTAAAAAGTAGCAGATGGATCATACTCATGATCACTAGGATCTGGATCATATCCTGAATGTGCAAAGAAGACATGAGCATAGACACTCCCATTATTCTTTACAACCTTTGACGGATGGTAACTATTTTATGTTTTTGAACATTGTTTGGCCCCCAGACTGAAAAAGGTACATTGGTCTCTTGCCAACAAGAGTTGCTTCATTGCCAAATTTGCTAAGACTCCAGCTACTGCCTCCTTTGCTCCAACTTTGTCATCGTTGAGTGCCTCTGCGGTTGTACGTGGTTGAGGGTATGGGTGGAGAGGCACAGGGTTGGCAGCACTTACCGTCCAACTTGAGTTTTAATCCCTTTTACGTAGTTCTTAAAAGCGGAATCACCCAAATATTTTTCTTTGGCATCTAAGAAGAAAATTCTTCCTTCACACATGTCACCACAATAGCCTAAAAAGGTAGGATCTTCATATAACGTTACTCAAAGATAAAATCTTACTTTTAAATTGGTATGAAATAGAAGCCAAGATAAAAAGAAACATGTTTTATCTTTTAGTATAGTAGAATTGGATTTGTGATAGATTGAGGCACAATCCAAAATGATATAACCATAAGTGATGTATCTGAAACCCTCTCATACTCTAGCCTCGCTGAGTCATTCAGTGAGCCAAGTTTTGCAACATTGGTTTTGTATGAATTTTTCACTCTTGATTTACCTTGGATTACATTTTAGATAGATGATTATTATCTTCTATCCCAGCGGAGTAAAATAGCTTTTATCATCCCCGATTGTATTACTTTTCTTTGAAGGGTACTTTTAGTATTACATTAAGTTGTATGTGTACTCATGGCGATAATTTGGCCATAAGTGATTATTTAGGCAAAACATGGTTTTACTTAAATTTACCTAGAACATGCATATTAGCTTATGGCTATAGAGTCAATTTCACTCCTCTGTCAAGTATTTTCCAGTATGTAAATGACAGGGAAAATGAGGTCCTACGATGGACATAAAAGTACATCTGCTTTGATATTCAATTCAATGGGCTTTTGAAGTTTGACTCTTCTATGACAAATTAATAACACCATCAAGCTTGTCTACATAAAGGTTAGATATCATGCCTTATGTTACAATAACATTGATATGTCTCAAGGGTTGATAAAGTTGTCAATTTACGGTCCTAAGTGTTGATAGTCACTATTTAAGACCTTTATGTTTTGCTCAAGCAAATATCTGTAGTGGTCTCTGAATTTTGAACCATTGAAGTATCTCATTAATAATCTTCTTGAACAATGGGATTAGTGTTCTTTCAAATGCTTCTTATCCTCCTATAAGTACCAACACCATTTGTAGTTGACAGTGAAGAATCAGTAGCCTTTACCCTAGTGAATGTTAGGCAAAATATCCTCTGAATTGGTAGCATATTGGTTGGTTTGTTTGCTAGTAACATTTGTAGTGTTTGTGGCGTTTAATGTGGAGTCCCTTTGGTATCAATTTTTATTTTCGTGTGGCTTCTTATTTTGTTTCTTGGTTGAATTTCCAAGTGATCAAAATATTTAGTGTCAATGATGTTGTGACCAGCTAAACAATATCTTGTGATTTCTCACTAAAAGCTGTGAAGGTGCATAATATACATTGAACTCATTAATATTTTATGTCCATTTACTAGGAACTTTTAGGCGTTTGTGGTGATGGGTTTGGTTGGGTGGAGCGGGCATTTGTGGTGGGGCCCGTTTTATGTATGGGAAGGTCTATGCTTTGGATCGGGTTGGGTTTGCTCAGGCAGGTTGCATTTTGGGGCATTTGGAGTTGTTCCTGGGTTTCTTGAAGTGTAATGGGTGGTTTCATGAGTGGATGTGCATGGGTTTTCTGAGTTCCTGCGGTTGCTAGCATCTTGTGGTTCATTTGTTTCGAACATGATCCTATATTATCTATTTTTGTTCGTTAATGGCTGGCTGGACGGTGGATTTGAAGACATTCGAATGTTGGTAGATTGACGCCGGCCGACGAAGATGGAGATTTGTTAACGAGGATTGTTGAAGGTTGGATGGTGCATTTGAGCTTATGGACGCAATAGAAACCATTTGTTGAGAAGATTTTTAGGCGTGGTTTGGGTTTTAAATATTATTTATGGTAGGTGACATTTGTGAAAACAAACTTTGCATATGGTAGAAACCCATTTGCTATTTTGTGGGTACAAAGTCTCTTTGAATCCAGAGTGTTGTTAGTAAATTCATTTATTTACTTGGCCGATCTCTACGTGCATTGAAACGGGATCCGTAGGACGGCACTGCTCCGGGGAGCATTTTGAAAATGTTCCCATTTCCGAGATGTTTTTACTTTTGAGAGCATTTGAAATGGAATGTTGGAGACATTTAGGAAAATTTGGGTTCTCTTTTGATAATGCATTTGGTCTTGGCTTTTACGCTTTTTTTATGTTGTTTATTGTAGGTGTAAGTGGTAACCACGGTAAAATAAACATTAAAAATAGGAAAAAATAGAGAAAACGATATATCAATAATATAGTATCTCATCATATTTGTTGTGTCTTTCAATTGTATTCTTGTCTGTTCATTATCAAGTCCCTATATTCAATGTTCAATTCTATAATCAATATTTAGTTTCATTCCCTCGACCCTCTTCCACCATTCTTCCCAATCCCATGACTTGATAGACAGTTTGTAATTCAGAATAGGATAGAAAAATCAATTGCAACTCTCTAGAAATATATAGCATATTAGAATTATAAAAGAATCTTTTGTTTCTATCACTCTGGTCTTATTTTACCACTTCGGGATTGATCACATCCTATATATTATAGGCTACTATGACCATCATTGTATATATAGACTATCGAGGTATTAATATTGATTAATCTTGTGTAAATGTGTGTAGTAATAGATGTTGGTTAAAAATCAATTTGTATATATAATATATATATGCTCGATATGAGCTCCATTTACATCTTCATGACGAGTTCAGACAGAGCCATACTATAACTACAAAAAAACCTCATAGGAAGAAACAAAATTCTCTTTGAGAATGTCTACACACACTTGTGCTCATACATTGTCTGTACAGACTGATGCACAGTTTTTACAGGATATAATCTTTGTAATGACCCATTCCATCTCTACAAAATAAAAATTGCTAAACATAACTTATCAACAAATGCTGCTCCCTTAGAAACATAGATAAGTCTGAAGGCATCGGAGAAAAGAAACATGGACATCGACTTTATGATAAGATATCCCACAATGTAGGATCTTACTCTTCTTTGGGTTACGCCTGCTCTTGATGATAGTTAGATTGCGGTGTTGCGGAGTTGTTTGCCTTTGCGGCGACTTGACATGATCAACACCTTCTACTTGAAATATTCTCTTGATATTCCCACCTTTTCATCTCTCTTCTTGGGGTACTCTATGAATCCTTTTAGCAGACTTCTGCTTCACCATTGGTTTATTTGGCTTCTCCTTGGATCCTGGGATGGGTCAAAGGGTGATGGGCTTCTCCTTGCAAAGAGATTGGGGATACATGGAGAAGAGGTTGAAGGTATTTTGGATCAATCAAGAGTGTTTCCAGCAAGCCACAACTTTCTTTGAAACAATGTGGAAGAATCAATTTAGCGCTTTGGAGAATCCTCTATAATATGGAGCAATCCTCTAAGTCCCTTGTAGCAAGATAAATTGTGGTTGTCGAGTCTTTGTGGGCCGTTGGACAATTATTCAGCTATGGTGATATATGGGTGCATGATCTGCCGTCCCTGGCAGATGGGGAATGGAGTGAGGACGTGAATTAGGGTGGGTTCGTGGCTGGGGCGGGAGGAAGTGTGATGGGGCGGGGGTGGACACTGGTAGGTCGTTTAGATGTTTTATATAGGATGATTTATGACGTTTCTTGGCGTTTTCGTGTACGTGATGGATTTGTTCTATGGGTGGGCGGTTATATATAACCGGGTACGTTTGGAGTTGCCGAAACCAGGTTCGTTGGGTTAGATTTGAGTTTGTCAGTAGGACGCGTCCCGTACTTGGTGGCGGGGAATCAAGGGTGTACAGCACTTACGGTTTTGGAGTCGTAGGTGTTTGTGCGGATGGTATGTTGGATGTTCTATGGCATCTCTTGCAGCACTCTTTTAAATAACATGTTGGTTGTGCTGCCCTTGCGGTTCGGAGGGTAATTGAGACCAATATCAGTAAGTAAAGTAACAAACTTCCACCATCTTTGATCAATTTCATGTACTCAAATAATAACATTTGGCTTCCTTGCTAGTACAATCAACACCATCATCGTTCTTACGGTAGTAATGGAACATGGGTGTTAGGCCTGGGGTTTGCGGAGGGCTGTGGAAATTTGACGATTTTCGTATCTTTGTGCTCTGGCCGAATTGCTTTGCTTTTGGATTTGGTTGATACCAGCCGTTTGTATTACGAACATTAAAATAATGGTTGCAATGGATGAGAACCCTAAGCAATTTTAGTTTTGATTTTAATATTTTAAACACACCAATAGGCTACTTGATCCACTATAACTTACTCACCAATTCTCACATTCTACAATTTAAATAACGACTTATGGGGCAAAAAACCCTTAGCTCTTCAAAATTATTTTTTTCCCTTCTAAATGCAAGAAATCTAATGCTACTTGGGCAGTATGACCACGATAAGCATTCCCTTCTAAGAAGGTGATTTTATTAGGTGTTAAAACAACAATTTCACTAAATCTGTTATCTGACCTACAAGTACCCTTACTGGGAATTTTGTTTCTTTGGTAATTTTCTTTCAGATTACCTTCCTTTATAGAGAACTCTCAGGAACAACCATATTTCACGGAGCATCTAGTAAGTCACCTCTTTATTTAGATATGGTATATAGGCCACCTTGTAAATTTTTCCCCCACCCAAAGAAAGTTTTGCAATGGGTTATTGATATAAAATGTGCCATCAGAAATCTAAAATCACTCCTCTTAAAATATCAGAAGGTATTTTGGATGCATCTTGTAAGTGTTTGGAATTAAGTTGCTTCTTCTTTGATATTGAGCTAAATGAATTCTCGGAAACCACCTTTTAGTGTTTTTCTGAATTCTCTCATCCAGCCAAACCCCAATGCTTCTCTGTCTTCTCTCATCCATTCAAACCCCATTCCCAAACGTTCGGAAGTGAATTTTTACTTCTTTTGTATTGTTTTAATAGTGCCTTTTCCGGACATGTCTTATGAATATTCTATACTTGGTAGGAATTTTACTAATTTTATATATTATTTCTCTTGCGGGTTTCACTTTTGGCTTCTAGATAAATTTGAAATTTCAATTGTGGAATAATTATTGAGATGTCAAACACTGATCATGGAAGAAAAGATCAAGACAAAATGATCTATCATCATAATCGAAGGATCCACATTCTCTTCATGCTTGAAGCTCTTGAGCAACCTATCACTGAAAGGATCTCAACTCTTGTGAGAATGGATCTAATATCCAAATAATAGATAAGGAAATATGTTCCTCTGGTGATCAAAGTGGGATAAATGCATTTCCTGCAGGAAATTGGCGATTATAAATGTAGAAATATTTTATTGGAAAGAACGCACGAAAGCCAATTCACGGAAGATAAAAGACCAATGGGACATGAGGAGAGGCTTCCAACCAGTTGGGTCTCAAAATTTCCATTTATTGATCAATTACCTCCACAAAATGAGAAAAGATAAACCAAAATTTATATACAATATATGTAGTTGGAAGCAGCGTAATGACATTCTGAGATGAAGTTAGATACAATTCGGGGCGTGGGAGGGTTATTGTGGATGGTGATCTGTTGTGGGATGGAGTCTTGGGAATATGGGCATGTGTACAGTATCTTGATGAATATGAGTGAGTTGTTTGTGTGAGAGCCAAGGGGCTGGGGTTGGGGCCGTCGTGTTGAGAGGGCGGTGGAGGAGGATTTTGTTTGTCCCGGACAATGCCAGTTGAAACTGATGTGTTTCATCTTATCTGAGTCTGTTGCGGTTGTCCGGTTGGAATGTCTGTCTTTCTTCCAGGTAGCAGGGTGCACTGATGCTGTCATTTGATTATTTGGCGATTTGGTTGGGATGTGGGCAGAATATCTAGCTCAGAGTAGAAGGGATGATATGAAGGATTGCCCGAGTGCTAGGTTTTTCATTGTCTTTGGATGAGGTTGCAGCTATTTGATGTACTTCATGGATTTGCATGAATTATTTATATGTTTAATGACCATATTAGGCATTCTTATCCACTTGGGGTTCATAAAATGATGGAGAATTCTACGGCTGAAATGTTGCCAGACTTGTTATGGTTTGAAGGAGAGTGGTGGTATGGATCCTTTAATGATATCAAAAAAAGTTGGTATGTGTTGAAGCATATGGAGAGGCAATCATGCAAGGGTAAAGGAATGGCCTTTGTGTCAAAATAAAACTATCAACTTCACCATTTATGATTAGTATTCATTGTATGGATCATAGGATGAATCTTGCATTTAAAATAGTATGGTCCACTTGGTTTCAAAAAGTTGAGATCTTATGCGAGGAGATATATACATATTTCGTAGTCAAAGCAAATTCGAAGTTTAAAATTCTTCATGATTGTTACAAATGGGAAACAAGCTATTAAAGGATGTTGATACAAGATGAATCTCATTTAATGGACCATCTAAAAGATTATTTAGTGAGTACTAACTAGTCCTTGGTAGAGGTGATATTATGAACAATAACAGTCATAGATAAAGATAGAGCTCAAGATCTTTTATTTCGACTAACTAACATAGAGACATTATCAACATTGGTTGGAATTCTTCCTATACTAGATGAAATGAATGTCCCCATGAAAATGTCTCAAAGTCACAAAATGTATATTGCAAAATACACAAATGAAATAAAATTTTCATTGACTTTCATTGGATAATTTGTATACGATGCGAGAGTCTTTTGCAGGTCCACGGTTTACAAATTGGACTCCTGATCATTGATATATAGAAAATACTGAAAATTATTTAAAGTTTGATGAAAAAGGGATACTATATGTATGGAGTCACGTGGAGTATATGGTTTCCTTTTCATTTATATTGGTATTGAACAAAGACGAAGACAAAGAAGCCATGGTCCAAGAGACCTATTCGACAATGTTGTCCTTTTAGTGAGCCACAACTTGATAGAAATTGCAAAGTCATTTTCATCGGAGATAAGAGAACAATTCATCTCGAGGGAATCATTGGAGGCCATGTCTGTGGTGGACCCTGAATAGTAGACAATTTAAGAATGTCAACCTACTTTAAAAGCCACAGTGACTTTGTAGCAAAATTAAATACTTTGATGGACCACTTTGCAAGAAGGGCGAGGTACATGGAGAACAAGTTGGAGGGTGTTTTTGGATCAGTGGTTGTTTCGGCAAGCCACTGCATTTTGAAACAATGTGGGAATCAATTTTATTTTGCTTTGAATCCTCTAGAATATGGTGCAATAACAAGATTATGGACTATTTTAGGTGCTAGATAATACTTACAAGAAAACATATCCGAATATTTCAAATTAGCGAATTTGTGTCAAATCATGATGATTTTGGGATGGAGTGGAGGATAGAGAGAGGGGAATGTTTAGTGCACTATCATTTTTGAGGTCAAAGATGAGGAACAAGCTTGATAAACATATGGATATATGTTAAAGATTATATGTAACAAAGTATGACATTTCCAATTTTCCCTATGAAAGAACACTAGCTCTTTGGCGATCCGGTGTGATGGGGAGAAAAACAATATAACAGGGACATACCAGTGGACGTTCTGGGCATCAGTTTTCTTTGAATGTGGTAGTCCGTGGGGTTGGGATTGAGGAATGGGCACTGGGGTTGGGAGTGGGTGTGCTTGTTTGAGTCTGATCACGTTGTGTATGTGAGTTGGTTGGAGCCTGGTGTCGGTTTGGGCTGTTGATTGGTGTGAGGACAGTTGGTGTGAGTGTTGTTGTGAAATGCTGGTGTCCAGTTTTCGGTGGGTTTTTGCTGCAATGGGACTGTTGTGGTGGAAGGAAGTGTTTGTGGGGATCCGTTTGTGGATTGAAGAGCTTTGTTGTTTGGGTTGGTTGTGGTAGATATTGTTGCCAAGGCATGCATTGAGAGTCCGTTTGTAGTTGAGCATTTTTGAAGTGGGATACATGCAATTGTTTAATTTGCCTATGTAAAATGCTCTTTGTTAATTTTGGTTAGCTTTATTGTAGCACTAGCAGACATGGTGAAATGTTATGTGAAGTCCATTTGTAGATTAAAAAAATTGTTATTTAGTGGCCCATGTGGTGTGAGGTGATGTTTGTGATAAGTCCATTTGTAGATGGAAACACCTTTGTTTAATTGGCCTATGAAACTATTATTTGTAGAACTTCTACTTGGATGTCTTGGAAATATGTTGGTTGACTTTATTGTATTAGTCTAGTAGATGTAGTGAATGTGTTGATGTTGGTTGACTTTATTGCTGAGATGCTTAGTGAATGTTGACAATCCTTGAGAACTCCATTTGTGGGTTAAACATTTACAATTAGCCTACCACAAATATACTGTCCAATTTAATTGACCTCTTTAATAAAATGTAGGTAGAAATATTGTATGTAAGTCCATTTATTTACCAACACCACCTGTCAGCCTACAAGATTTATAATTCAGGTAGAAAGGTCATGATATTTTACAATTTTATAATTGATTGAAATATTAAGCCAATATTTTACAAGATTATATAATTGACTAAAATATTAAGCCAAAAATTATATATGCATTTTATATTATTGATAAAATAACCCTCAATTTTTTCCTATGTATCATGGGGTTAAGCCCATTTATTATACATATAAATTTGGGGGGTTCTTAAAATCACCCGAGGTCATTTAATACAATGAATTCTAAAATAATTTTTAAGAATTGTTAGACTAACACATAACACATATTTATCTTAAGATGGATGATCATGACTTAGATTTATATATATACTCCACATACCATCTCTCAAATGGATGATCAAATATAGGAGATGGTATGTGGAGTAGATATGTATATCTAAGTCAATGTGGTGTGATGGTCCCATATAGCACAAACATTGTTTGGTACAATCCAAGGCTAAAAGCAATGGACATTTCTATTTCCAATGCATCTCCATTAGCTAAACATACAAATGGATATAACAAAGTAGTAAAGAATAAACTAAAAGCCATGTGCTAATAAGGAGTGTAAAGAACCTAGAATGCCATCTCTGTGTGCATGTCTAGCTCAAAAGGGTTAATGTTCTGGGTGTTAAATACTAGATCCAAAAGAAGTGATCCAGGTTTTATGAAAATAATAAAATGAATATAGATTGTATTAACATGTACTTAACACAAAATATAGAGGGAATCTATTAAAACTGGTTTTCTATTAATAAGGAAATAAGATGGCTGTGTAAAATGGTAGGAGAAACAAGCTTCTTTGGAATGAGTGAAAACTATCTCTGAGAGAGATGTGATGAATGTGCTCATTCCTCACAGAGAAGATGTGATTACAATGAAGGGCTATAACACATAACACATATTTATCTTAAGATGGATGATCATGACTTAGATTTATATATATACTCCACATACCATCTCTCAAATGGATGATCAAATATAGGAGATGGTATGTGGAGTAGATATGTATATCTAAGTCAATGTGGTGTGATGGTCCCATATAGCACAAACATTGTTTGGTACAATCCAAGGCTAAAAGCAATGGACATTTCTATTTCCAATGCATCTCCATTAGCTAAACATACAAATGGATATAACAAAGTAGTAAAGAATAAATTAAAAGCCATGCTAAATAAAAGTGTGAAACCTAGAATGCCATCTCTATTGTGCATGTCTAGCTCAAAAGGTTAATGTTTACAGTGCTAAATACCAGATCAAGAAGTGATCCGGATTTTATGAAAATAATAAAATGAATACAGATTATTAACATGTGCTTAACACAAAATAACAGAGATACAGTAAAACTGGTTTTCTATTCAATAAGGAAATAAGATGAAACTACAAAATGTAGTGGAAAACAAGCTTGCTGGAATGGTGGTGGCTTATCTCTGAGAAGAGATGTGATGAATGTGCTCATTCACAAGAAGATGATTACAATGAGGCTATGAAGGCCTTTTTACAATAAACAGGAATGCCAAAAACCCTAGAAATACAAAAACCTAACCCTAGGAGATGAAGCGCCAAAAGTCATGTGGGCCCCGTTTGGGTAAGTTAGTACATCAACTTCCCAAGGTCGTAACTTTTGCATACGATCTCTGTTTTAGGTGCATGATAGCCCATTGGAAAGGTATCATCGAGGAGATTCATTTTGGTGTAAACATATAAAGAACATCTGTGTTTCTCTCCATTTTCCCAAAAGACATCATTTAGGGCCTCAAAACAACTTCGAAAGTTTCAGGACCCAAAAAATTATTAAAAATAGTAAATTATCAAAATTGCCAGAAAACTGTTTTGAGCCAGTTGGAAAAGGTGGGTGGCCACCAATATAAACCTGGATCAATCCTCCCTCCTTAGGAAGCAATGGTCTCCATTGCGTTGAATTCCCCCATCAGATGAGGAAATTTCTGCTAAATTTGGCCCCGGGTGAGCCACTTGCCTTGGTGCAGGAGCTGCTCTGCTTTGACGACTCGATAAAGATGGATCCTTTGTTGTCGAGTGCCCTTGATATGTGTGTCCAAAATATGATCAATGGATGCATATGTTATGCAGTTGGGGTTGAGCTCTGTTGGTGTCAGTTGTTCTACTACTTCTAAGGTGTCCAATAATGGTGGGAAATAAGGGCGAAGGAGATCCACGTTGAACACTAGGTGCAGGCCAAGGAAAGGAGGAATGTTGAGCTCAAAATATTTATCCCCCACATCCTTTGTGATGGTTTACGACCCATAATGGAGTGGGCGAATCTTCCGATGTGGTCCTGTAAGGTGTTCTTTCTGCAAGTGCAACCAAAATTTTTCACGCACCTAAAACTTATGTGGCACCTGATGTTGATCATGGTACTGCTTGTACTTGTCATTGGACTTCTGTAGGATATCCTGAACCTGTTGGAGGATGTGCTGGATCTTCTCAATGAACGGGGTGGCTTTGTTGGCTTTAGTTGGAGCAGGAAATGAGTCAGTCGAGGTGACCGCAAGGGGAAGTGCAACATCTATGGGACCCAATGGTTGGAATCCCAACCCCAACTGAAAGGGGTTATGGTCGGTTGAGCTATGAAAGGATCAGTTGTAGCTATGATAGACATAGGGAAGGATCTCATCCCATGTGTGAGGGTGCTTGGAATTATACATGCGAAGGATATGCACAATCATTTGATTTACGACCTCGGTTTGGCCATCTTTTTGGGGGTGGAAGGTCATGGATTTGGTGAGCTTGGTGTCCAGTAGTGACTAGAGAATCGACCAGAATGTGCTGAGAAATCGACTATCTCGATATGAGACAATGGTTTGTGTGATTCCAAAATGCACCCAGACTCATTCAAAGAAGAGCTTGGCAGTGGCCTCTATTGTGATGCTCTTCTTGCAGGCAACCAAAATTGCCATCTTAGAAAAGTGATCAAAAACCACAAAAACAAAATCATTTCCCCACTTGGTGGATGGGAAGC
>SNQJ01S0235040.1:0-13928 GCA_010110895.2 Picea sitchensis | reverse complement strand
GCCTCCTAAACTCGAATGATTCTCCCCTTAATCTTCTCGCCGGGCTTAACAGTTCACCCAGAATAGGGAGCGCTTTTTCAGAGAGGTCACAGAGTGTTATAACGCTTCCAGAAAGGTCTAGAGAAGCGCCAGCGCTCCAAATTATAACGCTTCCATAAAGGTCTAGAGAAGCGCCAACGCTCCAAATTTGGGTAACGCTCCTGCAAAGGGGTGGAAAAGCACTATAACGCTCCTCGGACATGGTGGAGGGGCGCCAGCGCTCCTCAGGTAGTGTTAGAGGAGCGTTCCCCTTCCAAAACCCTGATTATGAAGCCTTCTAAGATGTCAAGAGATGTTTGACCTCAGTAGACCAGTTTTCTTCCTTCAAAATGAGTAAATGAGGTGTTTCAAGTGTCTCTGTGATGTCGTCATTAAGGTACCATGATTCAACAGTATTTACGACACCCTTATGGCCAACTTGCGACATTTGCGACAAGTTGTACAAGAGTTGCGACACTTGCGACAAGTGAGAGGTATGTGCGACACTTATCCAGGTGAGTGATTTGGATGTGTAACAAGCGTATGTACGTGGGCTGTCCAGAGGCAGGGAACATATGCATGCGTTAAGGCCCACTACAAGACGTGTACACCTCTGTAACTCTTCAAAAAAATGAAAAAACAATAGTCCAACTCAGGCAGGGAGTATTGGTATGGAAGACCAATATCCTTTAAAGACACAGAAGCTCACAAAAACTCAGAAAATAGTAAATAAACTGATTCAAAGCACCCAAAAATAAATATCCCCAAAGACCCTAGAGGAATCCCCAGTATGGTTTCCAATTCTGTTATAGAAAAAAAAACCCTCTATGAACTACATGAATGGTCTAAAGTGTAGGCAGAGCTAACCATATAAAGTCTCCTACTTTTAATCACTATCTCAACATTACTTCACAATCATACATAAAAGACAAGAGAGAGGGATCTGGTAGGCCTACCTTAAAATCTGCATCCGATGTTGATCCCTTTGCACTTGGTTATTTCCTGACTGCAAATATCCTCCCAAGGCTGACCAACATTCATCAAAAGACAAACAAGAAACTAAAAGCATGCATTCTATATATGGATTAGTGGGTTAGACATCATAAACAAGAAATGTAAACAAATCATAAAGATTTAAGACATCATTTGGCGGGACGGAAAAAGTACTTCTTTATATTAATCTCATAAAAGTCACTTACAATATGAGACTCGCACTGGTCCTCAAACTTGGTCCCGGGATCCTCTTCACCATGCACCAACTTCTTCCACATCTTCTTCTCCTATTTAGTTCTCTCTATGGAAATGACAAGGGCTTGCAATTGGGGCAAAGGGGGAATGATAAAATGGGTAGAGTTTCTTTTCTCTCGTGCCTCCCTCTGAAATAGGACCCCAATCCCTTATTTTATAGGCCAAAAGAGATGGTAACGGTCGGGGTAACTAGCTATGGGCGGTCAAACAGTTAAGTAACGGCTCGGAAACGAGTATCCTATGCAATTTTCATTTTTTCACAATATTCTGTGAGTGTACGTGGGCTATAGTGGCTCAGCAAGCATGTGTATGTAGACAATAATGGTGTAGGGTGTGTACACCTTCAAAACAATGGTTTTTAGAAGATTTGTTCAGTGATGGCTTGGAAAAGAAAGCAAGTTTAGATGGCCTGATGCCAGGTATGCATGTTTGGTGCAATTGAGGGTTATAGCAGAATTGGCAACCTTATTGGGGAAGCCCCTAGGGTCTTTGGGGATATTTCTTTTGGGTGTTTTTGAATTAGTTTACTCGCTGTTTTTGAGTTTCTGTAAGCTTATGTGTCTTTAAGGGATGTTGGTATTCCATACCAGTACTCCCTACCTTTTCTTGACTGCTGGTTTTCATCTTTTTGATAAGTTACAGAGGTGTACGCGGCTTGTACTGGGCCTGCACATGTGCATACATGCCCTGCCTTTAGACAACCCACGTACATATGCAGGATGCTGAAGTGTCTGTAGCATGCCTGTGTTGAGAAAATATTTTTTAAAGAAGAGGCAGTCATCCTCTTCCCTGTCAGAAGTCATACTTCTCAGGGGTTTTCTTGATCTATTCTTGGTCTTTGTTATAGCAGTCTGTAACCTATGCCTAACCTCAATATAGATTTTGTTCATCAAATATTTCTTGTGTTTCCTATATTTTTAAACTTATTTTTAGCTTGAAATTTTAAGAAAAATGAGTTGCATGAATTGTGTATTCATCAATTTCTTTTAGAATCTTTTGTTATTTCTGCTTTGATTGGAATAAAATATAAAAAAAAAACTTATCTTGTTAGGTCTCTTTCTTTCTTGGCATTTGCTTCGCATTGTTATTTGAAAAAGAAAAAGAAATTAGCATATCGATGTGTTTTCTTCTAATTTTAAAAGCATTTCAAAATAAAATTAGAAAGATAAACGTTCTTTGCTAGTGTTTTTATAAGTTTGTTTTTTCGCAAGAGTATTAACAACATCAGTTGCACTATCACACCCTTTTTGAGTAAATCAAGCCAGTAAAAAGAATGCTTATTAAAAATAACTAGACTTTTATGTTTGTAGGGTCAACCAACTAGTTTAGGGTTAGGGCCTTGAATTAGGTTGGAGAGGAAACTCTTCAAGGCCGTTAAACCAAACATTGGAGTTTGAGATAGGAAGTGTTAAAGTACAGTAACGTGGAAACTATCTGGGACCCAAAACAAATATCCCCAAATACCCTAGAGGCTTCTCCATACCAAGGGTCCGAAGACATGATCAAAAATATGTATTCTTCGATAGGCGACTCCTCGGGTATAACATCACCTGATTCAACCAAAAGTTCTAATATGAGTTCCGCGAAGACCAACGACATTTTGGATTTCACTGAGACAAAATCCAAGTCAAATTCTTGGAAGATAACTATCCATATATTGATCTTTCCACCGATTACATGTCATGTCAACATGTATTGAAATGGATTGACAATGACAATGACAGTGGTCTTGCGAAACAAGATGTAATGACGGAACCGTTGGACATCATGAACTGCCACCAATGCAAGTTTTTCAATGTGGGAATAATTGAGTTCCGGTCAAACAAGGCCTCAGATCAGGTAATAAATCATGTATTATGAGAGAAAATCATCCTCCTAAACCAAGACCATGTCAATGGTGTGGGCAGGTGGAATCTTTATTTTGAGAGGCAAAAGCTAGAGCAATTGAAGAACCAAGCATATGGAGGTGAACAAAATTATATAAAGTAATAGGAATTGGTTGGTCTCATAGCGGTTTAAGCATTAACCAATTCTTGGGGATCACCAAGAGCATAAGAGTAATCACTAGAGTCTTACGAGCATAGGAGTGGGAGTGTGGTGGAGAAATCCATTACCCATTACTTTATGCTACTCATTCGGGGAAGTGGAGTATATCAGATGTCTACAATGACCAAATACAATAAGAAATATTTATTATAATTGGGTGGCCAAAGAAGAGGGGTAGACGTGAGAGTGTTGTTCAAAACTTTGAAAGAGTGTTGAGCGGCTTTGTCCTAATGAAAGGGAACATCCTTCTTCAGTAAACACATGAAACCCTTTGTGATATCAACATAATTTGCGATGAAAAACCGTAAAAAGTTCACATTTCCCTGTAAACTCTAAATCTAAGGGATTGTGTATGGGGGAGGCAACTGAACTATCGCCTCAACCTTTAGAAGATTGACCATGATCCCTGTTGTCTAAACAATGAAACCAAGCATACGACCCGATTTTATGAAAAAACTGCATTTGTTTGGATTCAAGTGAATCTGGTAGGAGGGACATCACTCAAAGATAAGTCAGAGGTGTGCGAGATGATCATCTCTCTTACACGATTGTGACACTAAATCATCAAGATAAGCCTCAACTACGTTTTTGAGGTCATGGAAAGAAAAGTACATGGCCCACTGAAAAGTAGCTCCATCATTTTTCAGACCAAAAGGCATCTTCTGATAAGAGAATGTACCCCACGGATAAATGAAAGCGGTTTTTTGTTGGTATTCGGGTTTGATTTGTATCTGATTATATCCCGAAAAACCATCCATGAAAGAAAAGGCCTCGCAGCCTGTGCATTCATCAACTATCTGGTCAATAAATAGTGTGGGGAAATTATTCTTTGGATAGGTTTTGTTCAAATCATAGAAGTTCGTACATATGCGAATCATACCTTGCTTTTTGTTGACTGGAATGGGATTTGACACCCATTGAGTTAATTGAACGAGGTAGATGAAACAAGATTTGAGTAGTTTCTCTACTTCAGCCTTAATAGTTATTTCTTTCCTGGGATTAACTGGACGGAGCTTCTGTTGGACCGACTTGGCATCAGGATATGTCATGATTTCATGTTCAAGAATTCTTGGATCTATGCCTGGCATTTCCTCGTAAGACCAGGAAAACACGTCACAAAATTCTTGAAATAACTCCATGTAGATTTGAATCTCCACGGGCGAGCAATCTTCTCCAATGAAGACATTCTCCACGATGCGAGGGATTTTGGAGATATCAATAGGTATCATTTTAGCAATGGTTTCCATATTTACTTCAGTGTAAACAACATGCGTATCCAAAGGATTGATAGGACAATTCCTATCTCCAGTCATAGTCAGACTGAATTCTCCTACTTCAATTCTTCTTGACTCTGGGAGAAAATAAGATCTGTGATGGAGATCATCCCAGGGTCTGTCTAGACTAGTCATTGCTTAAATAATCTCCTCGTCTGAGGGCAAAACTATGTCTAAATAATCAGTATCAGCGAGGGAACCTTGAGCCCAAATAGGTTCGAGAAATGGATCTAACTCCTGTGTGGGAATCAGATCGTGGTTGAAAGACTCTTGCTGGACTATAGAGTATGCAACTTATATTGCAGACAAAGGCATGGCCATGCCATGGTTCCCTGTCCCTTCCATAGTAGCTAATGGGGAAGGAATATTCCATGGATCGTTGAAATAAGTCGTGAAAAATGACGAGATTTGAAAGATTTCATCCCTATGTTGGTAGAGGACAACCGATATGTACTAGACATTGCCAGTCAGAGGTGGTTAATCAAAAGTACCCATCAAAGGTGGGCACAAACCAACCTCTACGTTGACGATGTCGGGATGAGGGTTATCAATCATCAGGACCGTGGATACCCTCGATGAAGTGTCATGACAGGAGAAGGATACCTAATCAATGGACATTATCTGACCCTCATGTGGAAAAAATAAGACCCGAAAAACTGTCGTGACCACTTCTTGCATAGTATAGGTCCAACTCCTTCCTAACAAGAGATTGTAGTCGAGAGATGCATCGACCACTTCTACCTCGATGCACATGGTATTCCCCTCTAACTGCAAGGGAAAAGAGGGGATGATTCCATGTGGTCGGAACAAACGACCGTCGAAAGCAGTAATAAGAGTAGGTGACGAAGAAAAAACTGGTTTTTCAATGGCCTTCCAACACACCAAAGACATCACGCATGTCAAGGCACCCTCATCAACCACTGTGCGGAAAATGTTCCGAGTAAAAGTTTTCATGGTGTATGCCACTACTATCTGAAACACCACGTGGTAAGGAAGATGAGTTTTTAAGTCGGTCATATCAAGCATGATCATTCCCATATTACAAGTCTCGGTAGATCCTAAGGAAGCTAACAAAGCCTTTCTCTGGGAAGGGTAGCTCTGGAGGAATTCCAAAGCTAACATTGCACAAGGGGTTTGAGACAAATCCTCCACCACAGAGTAGTTCTGGGTGGCCCTTGTGTTTGGTTTGTGGGAATCTTTCTTGAATGCACCTTTTGGGATGCGTGTCATTGTTTTTCCCAACATCTTCTCAATCTGGAGAGGAAGAGGTGGGTTTTTGGCTTCTTTACCCTTCTCATAGGTGTTTGGCATTCCATAGTCACGTGTCCTAGTTGTTATGTCAACGATACCTTTCATCATGTACACATTCACGGATGAAGGATTACCTGAATATGGAGGGGGTCCCTGACTACCCCCCTCCATGCTCAAAGAGGCTTGATTTAAATTTTGCCCATGTGAAAAAGGGTTCGTTAACATGGCAGGCTATTGTTGTGCTAATAAATTTTGGGCCTCCACAAGCTGAGGGAACTGGTGAGTCAGGTGCTCTTCCATGAAAATATTACATGGATACTTCAAATTCTTATTTTATGTGTTTCCCCCACCAACATTATTGGTAGGTTTCTTATCCCCCTTACCCTTCTTTCACTGTTTCTTCTTTCCATTAGGCTACTGGATGGCCTTCGGGTTTGTTGATTTCACACTGTGTACATCCGATGTTTGAGTAGGGGGAGTAGCCAAACCAATGGTCTGGTTGGTTTGTTGTATTGACAATTGCTGCAATTGATTCGACAACTGATCAGTGGGATTCATTTGCACTAAACCAAAAATACCATCGGCATGTGGTCCAGATATCTATCTGGTCTTGTCAAGTATCAACAATGGTGCATCTGGAAAAACTTCATAGAGTAAACCATATTGAGAGTAAATCAACTCTAGCTATTGAGCTCACACTATCGCTTATTATTCTTAAAAGACCCCCAAGGTTGTGACGTCTTTAGATAACTGGGGTACCAAAGACTTAAGGAACCACTCAAGCAGGAATGATGGTGGTACTAGCACTTTTATCAAACTCTTTTGGCGTATCCATTCTCAGATGTGATCTGAGATATGGTCCTCTTTTTTCTTCTCAAAGTTGGACAATAATTCAGTGTCGGCGTCGTATCTCACAGGTAATTGGAAATGGTTTAAGAAATCCATTGCGAATTCACCGAAGGAAGAGTATCTTGAGTGTTCAAGCTCAATGTACCATTTTTACGCACTCCCGATGAGAGTGAATTGAAACAAACGCAATTGGATGGAGTCGTCTCTCAATGAGTAGGATGAGGACCATAAATGGAAGGTAGTCACATGATCGCTTAGATATTCGTTAGGCTTGGCCTTGAACTTTGGAATGTCTGAAGGAAAATTGGTTGGCATATGAGGCCAACGCGGATCATGACAGATGGGGTCATTTAATAACCTTGTCAAGTCTGGCAAGTGCAGAGTTTCCAGAAATGGTAATTTGGGTTGTTGATTATAACCAAGGAAAAAGGAGCTTGGAGTTTGGCTGGCACCAGGTTGCCAGGAAAAGTTAGGTTCCTGTCCAGGGTTCTGGTAATAACCATGGCCATGACTAGCGTATATATTCTACTCTTGTTGAGATATTATTGGCTAACTCCCATAATAGGATGTAAAGGGATGGGCTTGCGTCGCATTCCAAGGATTTTGGGAAGGGTTTCCCCCTGTCGATCCGATGGGCATAGGTGTTAAGCGTTGCCCAGGGTTCCATTGACTATGGAAGGGGTTTCCCTCGGTCAGCATCCCTAACAAGGGAACTGATCCCTGCCATAGATTCCAAAGTCCTTGTGGGGAAATAATTCCTAAGCTTTCCCCATGTGCAGGAATAGTACCCTGCATAGGATTTTGTTGTCCATAAATAGGGCTGCCCCCGGCTGAGACGACATATGAAAAGAATGTGTTGTTACAAAATGCACTGAATAAAGAGAATGGTGTTGAACCTACCGACATGCTATAAGAAGGAAGTCCTTGACTACTTGCTCCAAACTAATTATAGTTTACATTCAGCTCGATGGAGTACTGGTGAGAACCATCGAGCGAAGGGGATGAAGGAGGTATATGACCCCATCCATAAGGGAAAGTGTTATAGGGCACTAAAGTGCTACCCATGGATCCTTGTAGAGGAGCGTTAGAGCTCCCTTCCCTGAGACCTAAATTCTGTAAAGTGGAGTAGGAAAGGACAGAGTTGGTATCGAAGCTAGGCATCCCATATGAGAACGGAGGGTCTGTCACACACTGGGTGAAAGGAGCAGTGATCACCACCATAGACAGAATCAAACCATTGCCCAAGGTAGAGGCATTTGAGACCACTATGGTCTAGACCGATGACGGTTGGTTAGGAGGCAAAACACCCCCTGTGGTGACATCCATAGAGAGAGTATGAGAATTCCCTGAAGAAGTAGCATCATTTGTCTCCATCGTTGCTTATGACACTACCTGATGCTCGTAAGGTTTAACCTATATGACAATGGGCGTTGATACATTAGTGATTGGAGGGTTATAAGGACTAAGAGCTTCCACTCCGAAGTCGCCAATGGTTGGCTCCTCCATAATCAAATGTTCTCCTCTCAAAGATGGGTCGGGCTCAGTTTCATGTGGCCCGGTCGATTCAAAATACCCTTGTTGGTCTAGTCTTCGCCTTAGTGGTGGAAGGGGTGGCTCCAGATTAACTGATGGCAGGCCAAGAAGACTTAATGGCCAACAGAGCTCCTAATCCTCTATGGTGTGAGAAGATCAATGACACACTAGGGATTTCTATTAACGTTAAAAACTAGCACACACTAGAAAAATATCCTATGAGATAAGACAAGTAGATCACTAGCTAGTAGGAAGAACAGTTACACCAACCAACACTAGAGAAACTTACCGGTGCAAGTGCAACTCGAATATGGAAGCACCTTCCGGGTATACTCTGCAATATGTTGCCTGATGTCTGCCATAGGTACCATGGTATACCCCCGCAGTCACCTATGTAAGTCACTAAGATAAAGGCAACTAGGTTGCCAATGCACAAACAATCACCAAGCGGGTACAGTCGACAGTCAGGTGGACCACAATGAGAAGGGTATCAACCCTAAAACCTATCAAAGGTATTGAAAGAAAGTGTTCTGGAAGATGACTGAGGACCTTGAACGGATTCAAGACCCACGAAGATTTGTGGCAAATGCGATCAACGAAATCCCAAGATAATCTCTCTATATGCATTCACCACTACGATTGGTCCGACTTTGGAGGGGTTATCTCCACTACCTTTCCTTACGCAACCTCATTTTTAGCCCCTATGTTAGAGGGGGGTCTCGGATAACTTTCACGGTTACTAGAATTTCAAGCACTCCCTAGCTCAGACTCTTATGTTTGTTTTTGTATCCTTGAAGAGTTTCCTCTCCAATCCTACATCAAGGCTCTAGCCTAGACTAAATTGATGGACCCTTCAAACACAAAGTCTAATAACTTTTAATTAAGCGTTAATTTTAGTGGTTGTCTTATGTCAAAAGGAACAGAAGTGAAACCAATGATGTTCTTTAAGATATGAAAGAGAAGAGCATAAGATGAAACTGAAAACAAACTACTTCTTCTTCACAAATAAAGATTTGTCAATTTAAACTCTTTAACCAAACTTTTTTGTAACTACTTTTCTTAGATCTTTGAAAAGAAAAACTTAAAACAAGATTTCTCTCGACTACGAGCTACTTAATTTCCTAAGCATTCAAGTAAATAACTTAAGAAAAAATTATTTTTCCTTGGTAAATGAAGCAACTAACCTAAACTACTTTACAAAACAAAGAAATGAAAGATATTTTTTTTTATTGTTATATGCTTCAAAACAAGAAATTTGAAAATGAATTCTTTTCTTTTATTCTAAAGAAAAAAAGGGGAAAATGGCAACAAGTCAAGACCAAGAAATGAATTCAGGCCCAATCACAGATTGCAGGGAGTCACTGACAATACCAAACATGCAGATCAAAGAAGACTCACAAACTTGTCTAAAAACCCTATCAAAGAAAACACAAGAAATATTTTGATGAAAAGAAAGATATGCTGAGGTCAGACCTAGGCTACAAACTACTATAATAGAGACCCGAGCTAGATCAATAAAACCCCTGAGAAGTGTGACTTCTGACAGGGAAGATGATGACTGCCTCTTCTAAAAAAAAAAATTCTCAACACAAGCATGTTACTGACACTTCAACAACCAACATATGTATGCGGGTTTTCCAAAGGTAGGGCACGTATGCACTCCTAGGCCCACTATAGGCCACGTACACCTCTGTAAATTCTCAAAAAAGATGAAATCCAACAGTCAATAACAGGCAGGGATTACTGGTATGGAAGACCATAATCCCTTAAAGACACAGAAGCTTACAGAAACTCAAAAACAATGAATACAATGATTCAAAGCACCCAAAAGAAATATCCCCAAAGGCCCTAGAGTCTTCCCCAGTACGGTTGCCAATTATTCTATAGCGGGAAAACCCCTCTATGGACTACACCGGGGTTCTAAAATGTAGGAAGAGATAACCATCTAAAGTATCCTACTTTTTATCAACTATCCCAATGTTATCCCACAATCATACATAAAAGACAAAGCATAGGGATCTGGTAGGAATACCTTAAACTTTGTGTCTGGTTTCGCTCCCTTTGTGCTCGGTTGTTTCCTGACTACAAGTCTCCTCCCAAGGCTGACCTGCATTCACCAACAGACAAACAAGAAGCTACAAGCATGCATTCTATGTATGGATTAGTGGGTTAGACATCATAATCAAGAAATGTAAACAAATTGTTGACCCTTGGTTACGGAAGAAAGCGAAGATCAAGGAAGAAAAGGGAGAATGCGAACTTCGCAGAAGACACAATGACTGTTACTGGGACAAAGTTAACAAAAGAGGAGAAAATATGGAGCGAAGAAAGCCGTTGGATGAGGATATTGAGGATGACAGATCAATAAGGAAGAAGGATTGTGGACAACTCAGAAAGCGGAGAAAGGCACCATTGGACACCTTAAAGAACCATGCAAGAAGAAAAGAAAGATAGGTTGGTGAAGCCCTAAAAATATGGGTCAAGTTGACCTAGGGTTTTAGACACCTAGGGTTTTGGACACCTAGGTTTCGGCCTAAGGATGTCAGTGAGCTATTATAATGTATAAATAGTGGTCTAAAGGACTTGGGATGGGTTGGTGTTGGTGTTATGATTATTTTTTTTGTCTTTGTTGTTGTGTGATCAAGTGAGTAGTAGCGTGTGAGAAAGAAGTGTTGAGTACGAAAGCCTTATGGTATTGTAAGATCTTCAACTAGGTGCGAAGATCAACCCTGCAGCTAGGTGCGCAGGGAGGGGAGAGAAAGAGAGGAGAAGAAAGAAGATCTTCTAGCTAAGAGTGCAGACAAGAACTATATGCTTTACCTTAATATATTATAGCACAGTTCTATGGACGTATCCCTAGAGAGAGGGTGAACCACGTATATTTTGTGTTGTGTGTGATTGGTATTCTGTCTCTGTCATTCATATACTGTGATTGCACTACTTCATTAGATTTGATAAGTAGATGTGCATAATAGATCTAAGATGATAAGTGATATATGAACATTGTGTTGTTCTTGTGTTAGATCCACTTGATATTCCCTTTGGCTGTAGACATCTCTGTCCTGCAACCCCCTCAAAACTGCTTTGGGTGAGACTGCATTTTCTTTGCAGGTGTTACCAAAAGGGCCAGTAGTTAGGTCTTGTTGGTGCGCTCTTGGAGTTGAACCCTGGGTGTACCCCTGTGCCAACATATGGTTTCATTGCCATGACCAGAATCTTCTTGAGGGAAAGTCAAGGTGGTTTCCATCGAAGACAGAGACTCAAAAGTGGATAGAGGATCAAGAAAAGGACTTCGCTAAAGCCCAGAACAAGAACCCTAATCTTAGTTCAGAGGATTGGTTGGAGAAATATATATTTATTGATATACACAAAATTTTCTTTGGGGGAATCAATCAAGAGTTGTATGAGTGGCTAGCTAGATTAGAAGATACCCAGTTCGAGATCCGATCTAGACCTCCTATGGTTTGGACGTCGGAGCTGATCAAGAAAGTAAAAAGAGTTGATAACGTCATATCACGAGTAGTATATCACTGGTTTGACAACACCATTGGAGGGTACATCACAGAGTTTGTTGTTGACAGAGTAGAATCATACAACCAAATCGAGAGATATTTCTTTAAGGGATCCAAAAGAAAAATTTTACAATTCCTGAAGTTGAGACTCAAGATGTTGTTGCATGAGAAGAACATCTTGAAGATACAGTAGATTGGTCGGATCTAGAAAGGCTAATTTTCAATAATTCAAACAGCGACAACGACACAAAAGATGGACATACGTGCAGTGGGAGAGTGTTTAGAGAAGTTCACCTTCTAAACCTGTTCAAGCAAAACTACAGGGATAGAGGTTTATATAGTGGAGAAGAGGCAGATTTGACAGATGAAGAACATTCTGAACCTGCTGGGACATAGGAAGGGAAAGCTAAAGATCTTCATCGGGGAGAACCTGAAACTTTAGGAACTGCATAGACCATTGATGTAAGTACTATTATCCCTCCTGTTGATTCAGTAGTATTAAGCAGTCAAAGTAATCCTAGCCACCAGAGTACCCAGAGAACTGTCACTAGTAATCCACCACATACTCAGTTAGGGACCCTAGGAAGATCTATGGAATATGAGATGAGACTACCTATCTTTAGGGGAGATGGATATGAAGATCCTGAGCAGCACTGGTTCCTATGTGAAGCCATATGGAATATTAAAAATGTCACTGATGAAGCTGTCAAAAGAACCCAGTTTAGTACCACTCTAAGGGATCGCGCACTGAGTTGGTACATGAAGCTTGTCCAAGGATTTGCATAGCCTAATCCACTGAATCAGATTAAGAATGCACTAATTGCAGAGTTCAAGAAACCCAAGTCAGAGTCATAGTTTATTACAGAACTGAAGGAGATCAAGCAGAAGGTGGCCGAACCTGTTTGGGAATTCGATCAGAGATTCAAAACCTTAACAGGCTAATCGACTTTTAAGATCCCATATGAATAAAACAAAGAATGGTTCATTGCTTCTCTCTTAAAAAACATCATAGTTCCCCTTATGCAACATAATATTGCTTTGCAGTATGAGGTGTTAGAGATCGCCATGAAGTTAGAATCAACCCCTATGGGAGAATCCAACTCAGGTATGAGTCAGATCTTGAGTCAACTAACTAGTTTGTCTCTGTAGGTTGAAGATATGAAGAAAGACAAGGGAAAAGATAAAAGAGAAGACATCTGGTGTGTCATGTGCAGAACCGAAGGCCATGACAAGGAACATTGTCCCCTATTCAATGAATACTTGGCTTCTGGAGCTCTGAGCCCTTTGAATCAAGTCACCTTACCTTCATGCGAGGTATTCAGAAATAGACATCGCTCTAGTGAGGGATACTAAATGCAAAAGTATGTTCAGACACCTGCAAATTTGTACTGTACATTCTGTAAGTCTGTAGGACATCATGATAGGGATTGTAGGGCTTACGATCTCATGCATGAAAGGTTGAGAGACATATATAATATTCAAGGTGAAGTACAATAAGAAGGAAACACTATGCAATATAACTCTCCTGGGAGAGGAAACTTCAATCCTCGTGGTGGATTCAGAGGAAGAGTAAGAGGAGGAGGAATGGGTTGAGGCCGAGGACAGATCATCTATTATAATTGCGCACAACTAGGACACCTTGCAAGAAATTGTCAGAACCCTTGTACCACTTCCAGCTATTGTAGCTCGTTTGACCATGTTATAGAAGATTGTCCTGTGCTACTAGATAAGATTCAGGAAAGACCAGGACCTCAATAGAACCCACAAGTGCAACTGATATATGATGAACCTCATGGACAATACCCTAGAGTGGCTATTATAACCAGAGGAGGTGTTGTTATAGGAGAACATAGATTGACCCCAAGGAAGATTATGGAAGACTCAGGAATCAGGAAAGCTACAGAGAAGACACAAATGCATGATGCAAAGAAATAAAGACAAATGTTCGAGGAGGTAAGAAAAGAGTTTAGAGGAGACCAAGGTTCCTCATAGAAGACCAGACCAGAAATGAGAGAATATGGAATTCCTCTGGCATTTGATCAGTCTGCTTCGCTAAAAGAAGGAAAATAGGTAAGCAAGATCATGGAATTTTTAAATACTTGTATTAAGTTGATTAAGGATGAAAGCATTGTACAAGAGTTACAAAATTTAATCAGACAATATAATCTAGGAAAGATAGACCCCTTACTGAATATGG
>SNQJ01S0235038.1:3745-13928 GCA_010110895.2 Picea sitchensis | reverse complement strand
CACGCCAGGGAAATGACCCTTGGTTGCATGGCCAAGGGAAAGGGGGTCTCATCATGAGCCAGCCTTATCATTTCTGTGAAAATACTCGTGGGTAACACTGTCAGCTCTGGTCACCATGCCAAGGCAGTGTCCTCTGGTCAGATCTTGAAGCAAAAAAGAAAGAATAAAGGCAATAAAGGGCTTGGAAAGAACTGCATCCATGACAGGTACAACTCGCCTCCTACAAAGGCACCCACGGATAATACCTACCCATGATTTTCACTGTGTCTGGACATCCTTAGACCATACCATCTCGTATTACATGGCTTGAATTATATCCTTCAGAAACTTTCCTCTTTTTATGGATGTTGGCCCAACAGGGCACTTTGTCTTTTCTTCGGCTTTGTATAGTAGATCAGTGTAATTTCTTCGAGATATTATATGATATGCTAGTAGTCTTATGCATGCATTTGATAAAATTAATGGTGAAATATGATTTACATTGCTAGGATCCTGAGGACTAATGAGCCCATGGAGGGAGAAGTTTTTGATGTGTAGGACCATGCCTGACGGACAGGTACCAGTGGACCGGTACACATGGGGAGATTATTAGTGCAGGCCTCCATGGGGCTGAAGAGCCCATCAGATGGTTGTTGGGACCCCATCAAGAGCAGAGACAGGACAGTGGTATGATGATCCTTTACAAACGAGAAGAAGAAGGATGTTCCACCCAAGAAACTTTGGTTGAGCCTAGCCTAAGGAGGTTGGACCACTTCAGATGGAACATTTTCCTCTTGATGGATAGGACATCACCCAGAAGACTTGGACATCATCTTGAGTGTGTGGCAGTTTGATGGGATTACTGGCATGTGTGGCAGCTTGGAGGAGCCCTAAAAGGGCTAACGTCTGACTTCTAGATGTTGTACTAGCCCCAAAAAGGGATAATGTCTCCCTCAGAGGGGCTTGACGTCCCATCTTTTGCTCATTTATGTCTTTTACTTAGCAGTTAATGTAAAAACAATATGATTTTTGGTAGTCTGCCTTGTCAGCTATTTTAATGACCTAATTTTTAAATTAAAGGTCATTGGATGATATATATTGAGGATGTTTTTCCCTCATTTGAACATAGGACAACTCACTCTCTTGTGAGATCTGTTTTTTTGTGCCATACTAGGGTAGTTTTGTTGTCTAAAGTGAGGCACACTTGCTATTGGAAGGATAATTTTGGTGTTTATTGCATTTCTCTCAAGGAAGGTTTACAACTAGGGTTTTCTTGTGCTTTTCTTCATGACATGTAAGTGAATTTTCTTGCAAAACTTCTTAAATGAATGGTTGTAGGTATAATTTCTTGCATTTATTTATTGTATTGCTGATTTAAAACCCTAGGTAACAAGCACACAAGTAGGTTATTGTTACATATCCCCTTGTTGAGAAATATTTTTCATGCATTGAAGAAAAGAGATAAAGCCTAGCCATTGCTACACTTGTGTTCCTTCTTCTAAGTTAGCGTTGAAGTCTATAAGTTAAAAAGAGGAGACGTCCTAGGCCTAGATTGCCTACACCTAGGGTTTCACCTTCTAGGGTCATTGCAACACTTTCTCCCTTAGATTTATGCTTTAAGCTAGTCATTTTGCCAAGTCTATTTGGAGAACAAGGAAAGAGCATGAGGCCTTTCTTAAGGAACACCGGAGTGAGCCTCTTTCCCCTAGGGTTTTGATTCTAGGGCCTTGCCTTTGCAGCACCATAGAACCCTACCTTCTAGTCTCTGAATTGTCATCCTTCTGAGACCTTGTGCCCTTATTTTTGACTCCATATACCCTAAGGCACTGATTTGATCTCCAATGTTGAAGCTTTAGTGTAAAAAATAACTCTTTAAACCCTAAATCTTGAAACCCTAACTAACTAACCCTAACCCTAACTAAGGCTGATGTCATAGTTGGTTATTTTTGACGCAGCTAGATTCTGACTTTTATAAGCAATTGAGTGATGATCTAAAGAATTTATTGATTGATGCGTTGATCGAATACATTATTGGCTTTTTCATCTTGATAGTTATTGATGAATCAATGCTCTTTCCATAGATAATTGACAAAACGTTGATCTCATTGATATCTATTACTTTTCATTGCTTAGATCATATCAGATGGTCATATGAAGTGCTAACCCTTTGTATATAACCTGCATATATATTTTCTATTGTTGCTTTGTTATGGGCAGGTGTTCTCATTTGGGACTATACTTCATTATTGGATGATTATCCGAACCTTCTATTTTCAGTGGTAACCTCTGAAGGGGAAACTTTTACTATGATCTTATATCCCAGCCTCTTCAGAACCCCAGGCTAATGGGGAGGTCTCCCCTAGGCTAACCTCCCTAAATAGAAAGAACCTCCCCATTGTGGTGACATTGGGTGGGGAAGGTTCACGTTTCGCCAGTTTGACCTTTATCCTTTAGCCATTCAACCTAAACTACAAACTGGACGATAATAGAACCTCAGGAGGCTCAAAAATCCTCACTTGCACTTTTCTATGTCGACATTTTTTTTGCATTGGACCATCACTGCTACCTATAGAAGTTGCAGCATCGACAGGTTCTCGGTGCACGGGGTTTAAAAAATCCTACAAACGGAAAAATTTAATCTATCAAATCATATAGAAAATATAAAACAAAAAAATAGATATGAAATTGTCATAGATGATAAAAATATCTGAAGATGCCACTTACCCCAAAATTAGTTATTGTATTTTGTAGCTCTATAATTCTTGCCTTGTCCTCCTATGTCAGGGGTATTTTTCTAAGAAAACCTAGATATTCTATGTTAGCCTTATTCAAGGCCTTCATTATAGTTGTCATTGGGTCAGTGAAATACACTATTTCTTCCTCATCAATATCCTCAGTGGGATCCTTCCCACATTGACCATGCCACAATACATTGATGAATAAAATTAATGAGATGAACTTTAACATTTGAGAAATTTAGTTATTGTAGTCATAATTTATTACTCTATTTAACATTTACCTGCTGAGGCACAGTGGGTACCTTTCCACAGTCACCCTGGACAGATGTAGTGGGTGATTTTCGGACACGGTCACCCTGGACAGAAGTTGACACAATAAATCAATCAACACAAGTTCTGAAATTCACCTGTAACATTTAAAAAATGGAATATTGGAGTAATATAAAAAAAAATAATGAAATTTCAGAAATTTAGTCTTTGTAGTCATAATTTGTTACTTTATTTAACATTTACCTGGTGAGGCACAGTGGGTGCCTTTCCATGGTCACTCTGGACAGATGTAGAGATGATTTTCTACCACGGTCACAATGGACAGATGTAGTGGGTGATTTTCTACCATGATCACCCTGGACAGATGTTAACACAATAAATCAATCAACAAAAGTTATGAAAATCACTTGTAACATTAAAAAAATAAAATATTGCAGTAATATCAGAAAAAAAATAATGAAATTTCAGAAATTTAGTTGTTGTAGTCATAATTTGTTACTGTATTTAACATTTACCCGCTGAGGCATAGCGGGTGCCTTTCCACGGTCACCCTGGACAGATGTAGTGGGTGATTTTCTGCCATGGTCACCCTAGATAGAAGTTGACAAAATAAATCAATCAACAAAATTTATGAAACTCACCTGTAACATTAAAAAAATTAAATATTGCAGTAATATCAGAAAAAAAATAATGAAATTTCAGAAATTTAGTTGTTGTAGTCATAATATGTTGTTGTATTTAACATTTACCTACTGAGGCACAGTGGGTGCCTTTCCATGGTCACCCTAGATATATGTAGCATGTGATATCTCACGGTCACCCTGGATAGATGTTGACACGATAAATTAATCAACAAGAGTTATGAAAGTAATCGTAACATTAAAAAACTGAAATATTGTAGTAATATCATAAAATAAATAATGAAAAATGAAATATATGCAGTAAAAAATTGAAATATTGCAGCAATAAATTGTAACAATGACTGATCAAAGGTTGAGTTGAATGGTATGCAATATATTTACCTCCATAGCCGCACCCCCTCCATCTATTCGATTTAAGTTGTAATCAATCAACAACTCTTCACCTGAAAATATTGTTTTTGTTGCACATAAAAATATACGATTTCCTTCACGTCCCTCAAATATGAAATTTGGTTTCTTAGATGTTTCCACTGGTTGTGTACTATTTATAAATCCCACAATGTTTCTGGTAGCTTTTTTCCTTCCATAAATATACATAGTTGCCCCTTTATTTTGATTGTTATCTACTAGTTGTATATAATTTGCAGCAACTCTGTATCTCTGCATACTTTGCGTATAGAGGACCAACTGACGCAGACCCCAACCTCAACCGGGCTTTCTCACCTCCTGGTCTAAGGATATCTTATATTATTGAGCCGAAATGGATCTTCCGGTCCACTACTAGAACCTTCAATTGACCAAAACCACAGGTCCTTCTGCAAAACCCCGCCTATGCAAACTAGCATAGGACACGAGCTCTCCTCCTATGTGACAATGGCGCCACATCCATGTGCCTACAGAACACCACCCACACTTCATGATTTCAGGAATGTTGGTAGGATACAACTCCAAAACCCAAACCTATGAAACCCCAAACCTTGAAAAGGGCCTATCGAGCACTAACCCGTTGTTCTATGCATTCAATGTGACCTCCCTCTATGAACTGGGTTCCATCTCCCAATTGTTTCGGGCTTTTGCGAGTCATAGAATTAGTGAACAACTTCCCTTCTCCTTCCAAATCTCATAATCCCAAAGATTCGATGCCTTATATCTACGGTCCAGGTCCTTCATAAATCAACAACCAAGATTAAGTCACGATTCACCTTTCACAATTTTGGGGAATTCTTCACCTCTATTTCCCCGATTTTTGAATCCCTGAGATTATCCTGACCTAGATCAACAACTCTCCATAACCCAATATCTGACGGTCCATATTTCTTCATGTGAATCAACGATTTGCATTTCAGGTTTTTGGAAACCAAGGTTGAACCTTGTCCTCCCAACTCATGAAACCCGATCTCTCAAAATGATCTGATGGTTCCGATCTGATTTAGATCAACGACTCCTATCCCTCTTGATATTTAAATCCCTGAGTGGACCTCATCCTTTATCCACCTCGCATCTCCATTTTATCCAATGGCTTGCAGAAAATCGACACTTCACCCTCGAATATTTCAGTCGTCCATTTTAGTCTCGGTGAGCCTCGACCAAGTAACTCGGCATCGATTCTATGAACTCGATTTCTCTAGGTGACTACAACTTTGGTCTTCCCTTTGGAGCTTCTAACAATGCTATCCTTCCTGAGCTTGTTCGTCCTCAAAACTTATGGATTCTAAAGAATCCTATACACACACCTTGCACGTCTTTGCAATAACCTCTAGTTATTCAATGGTTCCTACTCTATGCACTCCTTGCAACAAAGGTTCTTCAACCACTCTGTTGGGTTAAAGAAATATAACACTCTCCTTATCCTGCGCAGTCCTTGGATGACTCTATGCCACACTCTCACTTCTCCTGGTATAAGTTAATGCTATCTCTCTTGAGATTTCTGAGACAAAACTCGGAATCCTATCAATGCACTCCTTGCAGACTCTCACTGCACTCCTTGCAGGATTTCTCAGGAAGAGAAACAATTGAAACTTATACTTCTCCTCTCTCAGACTTCATCCATTCACCATTAAATCGTATGCATACACATAACATTGAAACAAATGCAATAACAAAGAATAGAAGCAGACTGTAACATACCATTCAAAATATAAATACATTAACCATGACACACCATGAAATTTGGATCAAAGCATTCTCATATTAATACAATTATTATGTACATGGTTCAATAGCAACAACTATTCTTCATACAACTTCTAATTCTCTATTCCTCTCTACTCTCTTAATCTTCTACAACAAGTTACAATAATGAAAAAAATTACAAATGAGAGAGACTTCTTGAGTTTTTCCCTCTCTCTTCTGTAAGCTATCTTATCAAAATTAAAATTTATCTACTAAACATTTATTACAATAAATGCCTCCTTATCTGATAGATGAGAGAAATTCTCAAGATCTGTATTACAATCTCCCAAAAACGTAAATGCAAATACATCCCCCCATATTTTACATTAATGATTTATATTTCAAATTCAAAACATCCTCAAAATGTGCATTGGTGCATTTCCAGTTGTTTTCAACTTTGTGCTTTCTTTGTTGGATTTCTTACGATGCTCCTGCATCATACTCCCTCTACTGAAAAATTCAAGAACTCTGGTTCATGAGCTCCTAAACCGTATGTCCATGTTTTTGGATGTCTTCTTCACTTTCCCAACTGGCATCTTCAAACGGTTGTCCCTTCCATTTCACCAAGTCCTCAAAATATGTTTTTCTCCGGGTCTTTGTACCAACTCTCTGATCAACGATCTTTTCCATCCGCAACTTTTCAGCTATAGGCATCTTTTTGACCCATTGAACTTCCCTTTGATCCTTTGAACTCCCTGTTCCATATGCTTTGTAAGGATATAGATCTTCTATGTTGAATATGGGTGAGATGCCCACATCATTTGAAAGTTCTATCTCATAAGCATTTGCCTCAAACTTTCTCAATATTTTACATGGCCCAATTTTCTTCATCTTCAACTTATTATAGGTTCCCCTTTGGAATATTTATTTTCTGAGATGCGCCAGAACCAAATCACCTACTTCAAATTGAATATCTCTTCTATTTTGATCCTCTCTGTGCTTATATTCCTGGCTAGAGTTCTACAACCGCTCTCTAATTTTACTGTGGAGCTCCTGCATTCCTGCTGCAAAATATTTCACGCTAACACTCTAGAATTAATTCTACTCTAATTATTTGAACTCAGAGACTCCTCTTGTCTACAATCCATACACTATCTGAAATGGGATTTGTCTTGTACTCCCATTGGGTGAGTTGTTATATGAAAATTTTGCCTGTGGTAGAACCCGATCCCACTGCCTGTGGTGTTCAGCTACCAAACTCCTTAATAAGTCCCCCAAAATCCTATTTACTACCTTAGTCAATCCATCTATCTGAGGATGATACACTGAGCTAAAAGATAAATTTGTCCCCAAGTTATTCCATAGGGTCCTCCAAAAATGACCAGCAAATTTGGTATCTCGATCAAAGACAATACTCTTGGGTAAGCCATGAAGTCTAAAAACTTCTTTGAAAAATAGATTTGCAATGTGCATTGCATCACTAGTTTTCTGACATGGTATGAAATGTGTCATTTTAGAAAATCTATCGACTACCACAAATATGGAATCACAACCCCTTTGTGTCCTCGGAAGTCCCAACAAAAAATATATGTTTATTGCGTCCCATGGCCTCTCTGGTATTGGCAACGGTTGATACAAACCTGTATTTTGTCTTTTCCCCTTTGCATGATGGCAACTCTTTCACCTATTCATAAATTTATTGACATTCGTTCTCATTCCTGGCCAATAATATGAGCCATTCAGTTGTGCAAAGGTCTTATCATGGTCGAAGTGTCCATCCAATCCCCCACTATCTTTTTCCTTCAAGAGCTTTTCTTTCATAGAGCATTTCAGTATGCACAACTAATTTCCTCTGAATAACAGTCCATCCTGAATCAACTATTCATTCCATTGACTTATGTCTCTAAGAAATGGATTCTCACATGCTTCATAAGCATCCTTGAAATATGCATCATCTTTGTACATCTCCTTGAGATTGTCAAAACCTAAGGTTTTCACTTTAAACTCCTGCATAATCAAACATTTCCTGCTCAATGCATCAACAACCTTGTTAGCAGTTCCAGAAATGTGCTTTATAACGAAAGTAAATTTCTGCATAAATTCAACCCATTTTGCATGTTTCTGGTTCAATTTCTCCTATTTGGTTATAAATTGTAGGGCATGATTGTCACTATACAACAAAAACTCTTTCGGGACCAAGTAGTGTCTCCACTTCTTCAGCGCCTTTATGACTGCATAAAAATCTTTATCATACGTGGAATATGTCATCTTGGTCTCATTCAGCTTCTCACTGAAGTATGCAACTGGTCTATTGTCCTGACTCAAGACCACTCCAATCACAAATCCACTTGTGTCACATCTCACTTGAAATGTTTTGCTGAAGTCTGGAAGAACCAGAACTGGTTGTTCAGTTATCTTATCTTTCAACAACTTGAAACTTTTCTCTACTTCTTCTGTCTAATGAAAATATTTGTGTCTTTTCTTGATTATGTCCGTCATTGGTGCACATATCCCGTTGAAATTTCTGATGAACTTCCTGTAAAAGTTGGCTAATCCATGGAAGCTTCTGATGTCAAAGATACTCCTTGGCTATTCCAATCCTTTATTGCTCTTACCTTTTCTGGGTCCATATTTAACGCATTAGCAGGGATCACAAAACCTAAGTAAATGAGTTTTGTCTTCATGAAAGATGAATTTTTCAGATTTATCAACAATTTCTCTTGTTGTAACCTCCTCATTACTGAAGTTAAATGCTTTAGGTGTTCCCCTTCAAGAAATCCATCAAGTCATCCATCCTGGGTAAAGGAAATCTATACCTAATGGTGATTTTTTTTATATCCCTCAAGTCTGTACACATCCTCAATCCACCATCTTTCTTTGGACTTAACATTGTTGGTACAACACATGGACTTAGTCTTTCCCTAATCAACCCTTTGTCCATCAAATCTTGGACTTGTCTCTTGACCTCTTCATTCTCCTCTGGTGTCAATATGTATGCTGCTTTGTTTGGTAAACTCACTCCAGGTATAAGGTCAATGTGATGACTTATTCTCCTAATGGGCGGAAACAAACAAGGTAATTCATCCACCACTATATCAGTGAAATTCTCCAGCAGTTCCTGAATTCCCTTAGGTAGGTCATCCATCGAAGTACTATTCAAGATGACTCTAGGTTTTCAAACCACAATGAACTGTATTTATTCATCTTTTCTGACCTCACTAATAAGTTCCTTCCCACTCATGCTAAGTATAGTATTTCTCGCTTATGCTTTTACCTCCTTGTCTTTAATTGGCAACAACATATGTCTTCTACCATTCTTCTCCAAGGTGTAAGTATTCTTTCTCCCATCATGAATAACATTTCCTTCATACTTCCAAGGTCTCCCCAACAAAAGATGATATACATCCATGAGAATAACATCACATAAAATTTGATCCTTATATCCACCTATCTTAAACTCAACTAAACATTGTTTAGTGACAGTTACCTGGTGCCCTTTTTTCAACCACAAAACTTTATACAGGCTCGGGTGTGAAAATGTTTTCAATTCCATCTTCTCCACCATCTCTGTGGACACTATATTATCTATGCTTACACTATCAACTATTACCTTGCATACCATGTCGTTGGTCTTGCAAGCAGTCCTAAATAAACTGTTCCTCTGGACTGGATTCTCTATCTCTTTCTCTGGATTTAAGAGAATTTTCCTCATCATTAATGACCTTCCACCTTCTACATATTCTGCCTCAACATTTCTCCCTTTTTATTTTGAAATGTGAGCTTCACCTCTGTCTCTTTTTCTATCTGGGCACTCAAAGTATTTGTGTCCAATTTTTCCACAGACAAAACACTTTACTTCACCTCCTTGGCCTCTTCCTCTTCCTCTTGCTCGTGGAAAAGTATTTCTGTCGAAATATTTTCGTCCTTCTAAACTTCCTCCTCTTTCTGGGTGAGTACGAGGTTTCTTTCCTTCCTCCTTGGTTTTCTATACTCTGTTTTGGGCAATTTATTTGCCTCTGCTCTAACTTCTTCCTCTGTCTCTTTGTCCTTTCTTTCGGGCTAATTTTTCTTCAACCTTTAGAGCAATATGATAAGTATCTTCCACATTCTTGATTGTTATCATTCTCATCTCATCCTGAATGTCATATCTTATACCATTCATATATCTGGTGAGATTTTCATTATCACTCTCTCAATGACCTTATCTAATGCTTATCTTGTAGAACTCTTCAGTGTATTACTTCACTGTCATCCCCTTCTGTCTCAAATTTTGCATTCTTTGAAACTAATTAATATGGTAGTCTCTGGGTATAAACTTGGCCTTCATCTTGGTTACCATCCTGTCCCAGCTTTTGATTTTTTGTTTACCTTTGCAACACCTGTGAGCCTGCAGTTCATCCCACCATAATGTTGCATGTCCTTTCAGCCTAGTGACAAAGTGCT